>JAKOGI010000387.1:412500-642292 GCA_029747015.1 Carnegiea gigantea | reverse complement strand
CACACACACACACACACACACACACACACACACACACATATATATATATATATATGTATGTATGTATGTGTATATATGTGTGTGTGTGTGTGTGTGTGTGTGTTTGTGCATGTGTGTATGTATGCATGTGTGTATGTGTGTATATGTGTGTGTGCGTGTGTTCATGTGTTTATATGTGTCTTTGTTTAAGGCGATGTGTTGGAGAGCTCTGGCATACTTAGTTGCTTTTATGCTTTAGGGTTGAATTCAGTCATTACAGACTAAGTTGCAGGTAATGTGTGTTCACATAAGAAAGGACACCCCTATCTGTACCAAAGTAATTTGTTCCTGTATGTCATACCTTGCTTACATGTTCACATTGACTATATACCTTGTGGCCTCTGGTTAGGACGTTCAAGCGGTATGAATGCAACAAATATGGATCAGTGGTTTTTCTGCTCGCTTCTTACATCCACGCCTTTTGGTCTGTCACCAATGAGGGCTATTGCACAAAGAATACCTTATTCAGCTTCAACTCCCCCTTGTGCGCCCAATACGGATGTAAACAAGTTTTCATTTTTAATATTTGACATTAAAAGGGACAAATGGGTCCCTGTAAGTATCAATAAGGTTAGTGATTTAATACACCAACCTAGTGATGCCCAAATTAATGATCTAGAGATTTTAATGGTGTATCCATCTGGATTTGAAGGATCTTTGCATATGCCCACTATAATGAAATGTTCCATCTGAACCCAATTATGAGGTCTACAATGCACAACTCCTTTGATAGGCTTGCCCTCATGCCACTAATCTAGGGGGTACATACTGATTCGGTGTTATTCATTGATCCTTGGCCAGTAGTGCCACACAATGCTCCAATGTGTGCCATCAACAAGATGACTATTGAGGTTTCCATATCTGGCTATGTAGATTCTTTTTCACTGTCCCAGGTTCTAAGACTATGCTCTGTTACATAGAGTGCAGGGTGGGATAAACGGGTGAAGGTTGGGGATAGGGTCACGTCTACACTATTGGAGCCTGGGAATCGACAATGCCACTTAGTGAGGGTCCTAGCAACACAATTAACGCATAGAAAGCTGCTGTGTGGAATGCAAGAGGTTGTGCCCGCCCATCATTTGCTTCTAACCTCGAAGTATTCTTAACAACTTCGACCCTGAGGTTATCATCATATCAGAGACAGTGGTGGATGAGATTGACATGTTCTTGGTTATGGACCGTATAGCCTTGCCAAATCATGCCCATCACTGTGTTGAGGCAAAGGGGTACACTAGTGGGATTATCGTATACTATGATGATTCTCGAGTTTCATTACATGATATTCATCTAACAAACTACTCACAAGTTGGCCATTTACAATTGTAAATTTACAGATAAATTATCAATACTACACATATGTGTTTAGTGAATGTGTTTAATGAAAGTGTATTTTGGCATTAGTTATTGTCACAGTTCATCTTCGTTAGTTATTGTCAATGTTCATCTCCCATGCCTGAACTTCTTGTAATAACTTAAAGTGCGTGTAGTTCTCAACATCCATTAGCGTTGGTGAGGTATGTCAAAAGTAACTTGTGAGAACAAGTAAGGTGTTGTATGAACTTCCTGCTAATGTATGTGTAAATTAAGAACTTGCAACTACTAAGCGGTTTTATAAAGTTGGAAATAGTAGGCATTTTGTAGTTACGACACTTTTATTGCAACACAATGTCATGCACTAATACATGTACTTCTTCGCTATACTATGATTAGTTATAAATAACAATGTAGTCATATGAGACATATTCCCTGCCACCTATTGCTGTTGACAATAGGCACCATAAGGACCATTCATTGCCAATGTGAATTGTCGATCAAAGATCTTCCTACAGGGCATTCTACCATGGCCTCCCACAATTCGTAGGGATAATGAAATCAGGATTGTATATGCGAGAAATCAGAACCCATGGTTCCCAATCTTATCGCACCTCATAAACATGAACTCCTACACACACATGCCAGTGCAGCAATGTTGCAAGCATCAAATACCTTAGGGCCAATGTGGAATTCAATTAAATCTTCCCATCAGCTAAACATTAAGCTGTTCATAGTAGATGCGACCTTTCAACGAAAAATATGGTGTCCCCAATGTGTCCGTCCATAGTGTGGGAGGTAGTTATCGGCCGCTCCAAATTTTATATGCACTTGAGGGCTATGTATGCTGCACATCACTTCTTATAAGATGTCGCACATGTTGCAATTTTAACATAACCTACAGTTGGTTAATTTTAGCACATAAGATGGCATTTGGATATTACATAAGTCACGCAATTACGTAAAAGCCAATGACTGCATTCTAATAACTGCTCGCTCTATGCACCATAACAGCAATTGTATCCATAATCGCAGAAACTGTCATATACAAAACATATGATGGAAACATGGTACACTACTCTAACATCAAAATAATGGACACCATGTTCCAACAGACCCAAACTGTTATTACCAGATTAATACTTACACATTGCTCCCTTCACAGTAGACATAAAAGCAAGATGTTCGATTCACTCCCATTCATAGCCATGACTTCACCAACAACATTGTAGCGAGCACAAGCGAAACATAGAACCATAACGTACATGACAAGAAAAACACACCACTTGAACCGGGTCCTCTCATATATTGCAATTGTTGTCGGTTTATTGCCCATTCCTCCTTCAACTTCCTCACCTTCTCTTGCAGCATTAAATTCTCCTCTATTACTATGCGAAACATGCATTCCACATTGGTTATGGTTGTTATTATTCCTGCCCTTGCCTCAATTTGAGTTGTCTGTCGAATGCTCCTCATCTCAATTGCTAGTTTCTCTATGCTAGCAATCACTTCCGCAAGTCTATCCTCTAGAATCTTATGCTGATTAATGGGGGGATGTCATCACTTTTACCCCATTGGAAGAAGCCACAGTCTTGTTAAATTAGCCATTAGAATATTTCCAAAGTTAGAGTCCAACTCAAACTTGTCCTGTAAATTTGTACATAAGGAGCTTCCATGAGACAGACATACCTACTGATAAGGGCATCCATAGAATCTCTTTCCCCTATTAGGGAGCTGCTTATAAGTTTGATGCATTGCTAACATTTTAGGGTAGCGGTAAAGCCCTAAAAATTCATAATTACAACTCTCGGAGAATAGCACTCTGATCTTAGCTGCTTGAGCTTATAGGTAGTATTGTAGCGTGGGCCATCATATAATTGGAATCTCAGGCCAAGCCTATCCCACATTTTTGAGCCAGTCCAAGTTTTAATGAAGAAGTTAGTAATTATAAATTCTAATTTTTAATATTCCTTGTTTATACAATAAAATTCGAATTTTTGAAATGTTGGTCTTATTTAATAAAATTCTAATTAGTTATGAAAAAGTTCACCCTCAAATTTCAAATTTTAAAAGAAATATTTAATGACACAGTATTTTGGAACAAAAATGAAACCTAGAAGGATTGGTTTTTAGGTGTAAGGACACCCTTAGTGCATGTTGTGACTTTTTAATTTCATTGTTTAGGCTCAATACTCTAGGTCATGCTCAAGCTAGGTACTTTATGTCTCTTTGAGGTTATGGCTATGCCATAACTCCCCTTGGTTGTTCTTTAAATATGGTCTTAGATGTTTGTGAATTGTTATGTGACGTTGTATGCCAAGGGGACTATATGTGTAAAATGCGAACTCCGATATATGATTTTGTGGTTTTTTAAACGTGTATTGTGGTGTTGTAATTGAATATTTATATCCTAGTAGTGCATGCCTTAAAAGTGATTTGTAAAGTTAATTAAAGTTCTAGTTAAGATGGGTGGGCTTAGTGGGAGCCAACTCAATATATTCATAAGATACCAGGTCCTAAAGTGAAAGATTAAGACGAGTGAATAAGAGGATGCCTCCTGAGATCATGGTACGTTTATCCTAATATAGAGACAAGTTAGTCTCCTCGAGTTATTACATGCAGTTTTCGGGTACATGCCATTGTAAATGGATGTACGCCAAGATGGGTTTTCGTAATCCATGAGATTGTTCGACAGAAGGCCATCAAAATTTTTGGTGGGGTCACTTGACAATCAGATTCTCTCAATTTGTTTTAACTAATGGTTATTATTTTATGTTTAAAGATCTTGAACTGGTTGGGAATCATTTTCAAACTATTTGAATGTTTCCCTCTCAATCCTAAATGTCTGACGTGAATTTAAGTAGATGTTTTACGATCAAGGGTAGACATGAGTTCCATCTCATTGTTCAAAAAGTTTTGATTTCAAGTGCTAATGTACTGTGTAGGGATGGGATGTGAGCAAGGCCGATTAGATGATTTCTTTTAGTTAAACGTTTCTTAGTTTAATAAGTGTTGGACTTGTAGCTGATTATTTGACCACTAATAGTGACTGGTTGACTTTGAATTTTATTTTGGCTATTTCAGTGAATTCCTTTTGCCATGTATTTCTTAATGAAATATGACTGATGATTATTAGGTTGGTATCCACTGCATTGAAATTGATTAAAGGTTAGTAATAAAATGAATTAGAATTTTTAGAGTGTCACAGAGTAGTATTAGAGCCCTAAGTCCGATCTAATGGCACCCTTAGAGTGTTGTACCCTGAGGTAGAGTCTTAAAAATCTATACACATAAGAAATTATCAGATTGTGAGCGTAGGGTTAGACGGTAGCACTGCTTGTATGCTTAGGTTGCACTGGACACTTATAAGTTCTTTCTGTACTTTGTATAAAGATGATTGGCCTACGACACTGTCACTCTCATGGCACACATTGCTCTTATCAAAGACTGATAAAGCTTCTAGAACACTCCATTCTTAAGCACACTATTCGAGTTTGGAAGGCTATCAATCGCCATTTAGATGATTTCCTAAACAGTTGTTTAAACTTGCTTTCTGTTGATGCTACAAGAGGACCATATATAGCACTATTGGTGCGACGAGCTCCTACCCCAGGGATTCCTCTTGATAACCAGGGTAGGTGCTGCTGGTACAATTGTCAATGACGTATCATGAACTTTGATGAGTTAATTGATCACTTGCACATGAAGGCCCTAATAATAAGTTATTGGAGTTATTAGAGTCATCGAATGAGGACCTGTTGCCTCTAGACATCAAGGATGAAACTGAGTTCACCCCTTCTAAGGAGAAAGACAGTTTAAAGGAAGAAAAAGAGCACCTATGCCATGAAGATGCAGCTGGTGACTCTAAGGGAAACCCCATTAAAGTCAACTTGGACGGTTAGGATCATGAATCTAACCAAGAAGTAGGGAATGAGGTTTGGTGTGGTTATGCAAGTGACCCTAGGGAGGATGATCTTGATTCTCTCAATGAGTTTGACGAAGAACCAAATGAGGCATTAAGGGAGGTGCCAAAAAAAGAATCCAACACTAATAAGGAAGACTCCTCAGAGGAGTGGGAACTTGAGGGGGAAGACCCCAAAGAATACCTTGAAACAAAGCCTGAAGAAGAAGAGCCTAAAGAAGAGGGAACTGCAAGGGAAATGACTTTGGAATCACCTGCACCCTCTTACCCTCTGATAATAGGGGGAACCGTAGTAGGACTTGTTAGAGCATTTAAGGTATGATTTGAGCAGTAGATGTAGCCTGAGATGCATGCTAATTTATTGATACATTTTTCTTAGGAACCCCAACACAGAGGAGAACTTCGATGACGAACTTTATTAGTATTATAAGTATTAGTTAAGGTTCTATTTGTTTTTCTTATTATAAACTTAATTGAAGATTGAATGAAATTTGGATTTATAGACAAATCGATTACATTAAGTTACTTGATTTTGTATGTGATTTACCCTCATAATTTAATGTATGCTATATGTTTGACTTTGTCCTCAATATGTGTTGTGGGCTTGTAAGCCCAAAACTAAGTATTATAGTTTGTTGTAAGTAGGAGAAGCTAGGCCCATGTAAAAATATTAAGTATGTTAGATGTTTTCTTATATAATAGTAAAGAACTATTAGGGTAAGACCAAAGAGGAAAGCATACAGTTAGAGCTTAAGTCTAAAACTGTTTCCCTTAGGATGTTTGACAACAATAGGGAATCTCACTTCCAAGGAAATGTGCCTATGATGGCTAACCTGAGAAAGCGTTCAGACACTCTTCATCCTGGAAATGGAGACCCTTATACTAGTGTTACAGGTTAAAAACCCTACACCTAGTGGGGCCGATCTTACTAATCTCCTACTCATCGAGCTATAGCTACGCTAGTCAAGTGAGAAGAAGGAAAATAAGGATGAGGATGATAGCTCCAACCTGTTTAAAAAGCTAACCAACTTCCACCTACCTACCTAAAACGGGGCAACTGAACCTCAAGCTTTTAGGGAATGGATTCATAGCGTGGAGAAATCATTTGATGCTATCTAGTGCTGAGAAAAATAAAGAGTGGAATTTATCGGGTTTTACCTAAAAGGCAAAGCTAACTTATAGTGGACCATTGTGAAAAGGAAACAGCATGAGCCTAGTTTTGGATGGACACAATTTAAGGAGCTCGTGGAAAACTTCATCTACCCTATGTCCATTCAGAAGGTAAAGGAGAAAGAGTTCCTTAAATTAGAGTAGGGACATATGAGTGTACTCTAATATGCTTTTAAGTTCATGGAGTTATCCTGCTTTGCCCCAGCCTATGTGGCAAATGAGACCCTCAAAATGGACCGGTTTGAGTTTAAATTGAATCATAAGCTAAAAGTCGCTATGTCTGTACGTACATACAACTCTTACCAGGAGTTGTATGACTTTACCATCAATGTTAAGCAGGCTTACAATAAAAGGGAGACATTCTTCAACAAGTGAGGAGATAAGAGGAAAGGAAAACTGCATGATCATCATACCCATCCCATCATAAAAGGCCATGGCAAGACGGTCCACAAGGTAGCCAGACAGGAAGGTACCACCAAGGACTGATATGTCAGGCTTATGGAAAGCCTAGTCACTATGATCGCTATTATAGGACCACTCAAAGAATAAGTGGTTGTTTTAGATATGGGAGTTAACATCACCAAATGAGGGATTGCCCTCTACCACCACTTGTAACCGATCAGGGAACAGTTGACAACTGAGGTGGGGCACAACTTTCCAAGCAAGCCTAGAGACATCCTAAGGCAATAAGTTAAACCCAGCTTGACCACCTCAGTAGATCCACTAATAGCCACTGCACTCATTGCCTCATAACGTAAGAGGTAGGGTACAAGTGATGAAGAGGGACAAAGCAGAGGATGCTCCCGACATGGTCACGGGTACCTTCTATATTCACTCTTGCCCAGTAACTATGTTATTTGATTTTGGGGCTAGCCACACTTTTATTACATCTAGTATTATTGATAAGTTAAACTTAGTTCCTTCCCTTGGGTCACTTACTATATCTATCATTATACCTATGGGAGACACAGTAAGGTGTGGAAGTTGTTTATAGGGTGTCATATCCTAATAGTGGTCAAGAATTCATAGTTGACTTATATCACTTCGACATGATCAATTTCGATGTAATCTTCGGTATGGATTGCCTATCAAAATATCATTCCCAAGTAGCTACCTTAAGTAGAAAGTAACCTTAAGAGGTCCTAATTGGATAGGGTAATGCAAAAAGGGGCCAACCTGAAACTAGGGGTTAGGCTGATCTCTGCGCACAAACTCTTAAAATGCTTGATGAACTTTTAGAAAAGAGGTATATTAGGCTAAGCACCTTATCTTAGGGAGCAACACTGCTATTTGTGAAGAAGAAGCATGGAAGTTTACAGTTGTCTATAGAGTACAGGGAGTTGAATAAAATCGTCATCAAAAATTACTATCCCCTACCTCAAATGGATGATCTCTTTGATCAACTGTAGGGAGCTATGGCCTTCTTGAAGATAAACCTTTGATCAGCTACCACCAACTTCGCATCCGAGAGGAAGATATACCAAAAATTGCTTTCTATACCCAATATGGGCACTTCAAATTTATAATGATGCCCTTTGGACTCACGAATGAACCAACAGTCGTCATGGATCTAATGAACGAAGTCTTCAAATCGTACCAAGATCAGTTTGTGGCAGTGTTCATTGACGACATGCTAGGGTACTCAAAAACTCCAGAGAGGCATGCTTAGCATTTAAGGACTGCCCTTAAGATACTAATGAGAAATGAACTCTATGCTAAGTTGAAGAAGTGTGAGTTTTGGATAGAAAAAGTAGCTTTCTTGGGTTATATGGTATTTAAGGAGGGAGTGTCATGGACCCACAAATGATAGAGGTCATCACCAAGTGGCCTGCAACGAAAAATGCTACAAAGGTGCAAATTTTCCTAGGGTTAGTGGGGCACTATCGAAGATTTGTTCACAATTTGTCAAAAATAGCAATTCCCCTCACCAATTTGACTAAGAAAACAGTGAACAATGAGTGGACACGATTATGTGAGCAAGGATTCCAAGAACTTAGTAAGAGACTCCCGTCTTCACCCATATTAGCATTGTCATCCATAACTGAAGGGTCTATGGTACACAGTGATGGATGTCATAATTGTTGGGGTGTGTATTGATGCAAAATGGACGGGTTATAGCCTACGCATCATGGCAGCGGAAGACGAACGAGAAGAACTGCCCAACTCATGACTTAGAACTCGCGGTGGTAGTCTTTGCTCTCAATATCTAGAGGCATTACTTAAGGCAGGCAAGGTGGCTTAAATTTCTCAAGAACTACATTGCACACTGCCAATATCACCTTGGAAAGGAAGACATTGTTGCCGTTGCTTTAAGCTGTGGACCATACACTATTCTTGACCATCTTCCCTCTATACCAATAGAGTCGTGTGAGAAGTTTAAAAGGTTAGAGATTAATGTTGTTATGAGAAACGTAATTCTCTACTATTTATAATAGAAGTGTGACCCATACTCACCGAGGAGATTCGAGTTATTCAAGAAATCAACCCATAATGAGTGAGGTTAAAGATAGAAGTGCTAGAAGGCAAGGCTCCAAGATTTGTGATCCAAGAGGATGGGACCCTATGGTTCCATAATTGAGTGTTTGACTCTGCGCGCCTAAAAAGAAGATTCTAGATGAGCATCACAATACTCCATATTTGGTGCATCTTGGTGGGAATAAACTTTACAAGGACCTCAAGCAAACCTTCTGGCAGAGTAATACGAAAGAGGTAGTAACAGATTATGTGTCTAAGTGCTTGACATGCCAACAGGTGAAAGCAGATCATCAGTGCCCTGCAGGACTCTTACTAGCCTTAGAGGTTCTAAAGTGGAAATGGAGCTCTGCTTCTGTGGATATTATGATAGGGCTATCGAAAGAAAGGGATAAGAATAGCATAATTTGGGAGATTGTCGATAGGTTGACCAAGTCTACATATTTTATCGTCATAGCAAACACCTGGAGTCTAGATTAATTTACTCATGCTCACCTATGTGAGATTGTTCACTTACATAGAGTGCCTAGCTCCATCATTTTCTGATTGAGACACGAGGTTTTGAGTGGGATTTTAGTAGAAAGCACAGGAACCATTCGGGACGATGCTTAACTTTAGCATGACATTTCACCCTATTGCTAATGGACAGACCGAGCATACTATCCAGACAATATAGGATATGCTATGAGCTTGCATCTTGGACTTTAAGAAGTCATGGGATGAGCAACTGACAGTAATCAAGTTCCCGTACAACAACAGCTACCACTCCGACATAGGAATGTCTCCATTCGAAGCTTTGTATGGTAGAATGTGCAGAACTCCCTTAAGCTAGCAAGAGATCCACGAGACATTCACTATTGGACCCGAACTCATTCACGTAACCACATAGAAGGTATGAATGATCCAAGAAAGGATGAAGGTAGCCTAGAGCCGTTAAAAGAGCTATGTCGACAAGCAGCGAAGACCATTGGAGTTTGAGGTTGGACGACAAGTCTTCTTATGAGTCTTACCCACCAAGGGTGTCATGCGATTTGGGCAATCAGCAAGCTTACCCCATGATATATTAGTCCTTACTCTATTATTGAGCGAGTAGGAGAAGCATTATATCGGCTATAATTACCAAAGAAACTTTCTAGAGTCCATCATGTATTTCATGTGTCTCAACTACATAAATACATTCCTAACCCGACTCACATGATCAAGCCGGGACCTCTACAGCTCTAGGAAGACTTAACCCATAAGGAGCAACTGATCAAGATTCTGGACCATCAAGAGCAGTAGATTCACAACAAAGTGGTTTCACTTGTGAAATTATTTTGGGCTAACCACATTATAGCCTAGGCAACATGGAAACCGGAAGGAAGAATGCGATCTAAATACCCTCATCTGTTTGCAGCACCAAGCATGAGTAAGTTTTAAGGATGACACTTCTTTTAAGAGAGGTCAGATGTACAACCCTAAAAATTTAGAAGTTTATGACTGAACCTTGTGTGAAGTTTAAGGGGGGTAGAATGTAAAACTCCGAAAATTCATAATTATAATACTCGAAGAATAGTAAGCTAACCTTAGTGACTTGAGCTCGCAAGTAGTATTCTACCATGGGCCATCATGTAATTAGAATCTGAGGCCAAGCTCATCCCACATTTCAACCTAATCCAAGCTTTAATGAAGAAGTTATTAATTTCAAATTCTAATTTTTAATATGCCTTGTTTATATAATAAAATTTGGGTTTTCAAAATGTTGGTTTTATTTTATAAAATTCTAATTAGTTAAGAAAGTTCCTTCTCAAATTTCAAATTTAAAGGAAATATTTAATGAGGTAGTATTTGAAAAAAAAAAAAAACCTAGAACCTGTCCCTCCCTCTCTTCTGGAAGCTGATTATTTTCCCCAAAAAAAAAATTATGCTTTTATTTCATGCATGCATGCCCCTTCCCCTATTCCAAAAATAATTATGCTCTTATTTCATGCGTGCAAGCCCCCGCCCTCCTTCACGGTTCTCTCAGTCCCCCCCACCTTTCCCCTCCAGTGACCGCCACCACTGGCCACCCACCGTGCTGCCCAGCCAAGCCACCAAGCTTCCTTTCTCCTTCCTTGGTTTGGGTGAGAAGTTTACAGTTTTTGTTATATGGGTTAAAAAATTTTTATGCTCATAAAAAAATAATTTTTACAGTAAGTTTATTTATTTTCTAGACTCTAACTACTTCTTTTTCATTGTTACATTACGATTCTCAAATTTCGGGGGTCGTTGAAAGTACTCCTTCAAGCCTCTTACCTCCACTCTTATCTCAAATGTAAACTTGAAATTTTTCTATTTAAAAATCTCTCTTGAAAGGGGCTTCGATAGGTTTTATTAACTTTTAAGATGGTATGAATGTGTAAGAATGGTTTTAGAGTGATTTTGGTGAGTATACTTGAGTGAGTAGCATGCTCTTATGCATGAATAATAGGCTTAGTCGAGATCAGAAACTACGCCTGCAAAGGTCTAACTTTGTAGAATAAATTCCTTTTATCTTTGGGGTTAACAATTGTGAAAACAATTGGGCATATAGATTTACAATTCTAGTACTCCATGAATTTTGAATCACTAATTTTAGGCTTAAAGCGAGTGAGAAATAAATTTTCTCTTGAGACTACGTAATTCTAATTTGAAACCAGCTGGGTGAAAATATGTGAATTCTTGATGCAGTTGTTGTAGTTTCTCGTGAATGCTCATCAAATAAAAGTCAAAGTTGACAAGCATACCTTTTTAGATTGGGTTCAATCATTTTGATATGAGTTTGTTAGGGGAACTAATGGTCTCTATAATTTAGGTTGGAAAATTGGCCTAAAATTGTTTCAAAACCCTAATGGGTTAAATTTTAATAATTGAGTTATTTTAGTAAATGAGTTTTATAAATTTCTTAGGTTCTTGAAAATTAGTATCTATGGGGTATTAGTCATGGTCATATGGTCCTAGTGGTTGGTTTGCCTTTTGGGTTAGAAAGATTGATTTTTGGGTTTACAGACACCATTAAGTTAGTGCAAGTCGTGACCTGTTGATTTTATCATTTAGGCCCAGTGCTCTATTCTGAGGTCAAGCTAGGTAGTTTATGCTTCTTCGAGGTAATGTCTATACCCTAACTCCCCTTGCTTGCTTTTCAAAGGTGGTTTTGGGTGTTCAAGAATTGTTATGTGCTGTTGTATTCCAAGGGAACCTTATGTGTAAAACATGAGTTGGGATATATGGTTTTATGATTTCTGAACGTGTATTGTGGTGTTGTGATTGAATGTTTATACCCTAGCAGTTCATGTCTTTAAAGTGGTTTGCAAAGTTAATTAAATTTTTGGTTAAGAAAAGATGGGCTTACTAGGAGGTAACTAAATATATCCCTAAGATATTAAATCCTAAAGTGAAAGACTAAGGCAAGTTTACAGGAGGGTGTCTCCTGAGAACATAGTAGTTTACCTGGATATAGGGAGAAATTAGTCTCCCAGGGTTATTGCATGTGGTTTTTAGATATGTGCCATTATAAATGGACGTATGCCAAGATGGATTTTGGTAATCCATGACATTGTTCAGCAGAAGAGCACGTAACCCTTGGTGGGGTCACTAACCAATGACAATGTCTCTCTTTGGTTTTGAGGAATGGTTAATGTTTGATGCTCAAAGATCTTGAACTAGTTGAAAATCATTTTCGAACTATTTGAATGTTTCCCTCTCACCCCTAAATGTTTGGAATGAATTTAAGTAGGTGTTTAACAGTTAGGGGTAGACATTATTGAGTTCCCTCTCAATGTCCGAAATGTTTTGATTTCAGGTACCAATGTGCTGCATGAGGATAGGATGCGAGTGAGGCTGATGAGAAGATTTCTTTTAGATAAACCTTTCTTAGTTTAATCGATGGTTGACATTGAATTTTATTTTGGCTATATCAGTGAATTCTTTTTGCCTTGTATTTCTTAATGAAATATGGCAGTGACACCCATTTGGTTGTCATCCACTTCATTAAATAAGTTAAAGGTTAGCAATAAAATGAATTAGAATTTTTAGGGTGTCATAGTAGCACTTGACGGTAGCAGGGTCACTTTTAGCGGGTGGAGATGGGAACAATTGGTGGTTGTGGAATGTCATCGTGGGGGGCTCTGTTCATCAACTTGGGGCTTCTTTATGTGCTACCTCTACTTCCCATAATGTTTGCTTTCAATACAACATCTAATATGACATTAATTGAAGGGAACCATTGAGACCCAAAAGTGCAAGTACAACATGAAAACTCGCAATTGAACTCTATAAAAACAAAAGGTGTTCAAAGTGCATACATATACCAGACACATACATATAAAAACACTTATTTCTAACACCGTAAGCATGTATGCATACGTATGCATATATATAAACAAATGCAATTGCACATGTGTGTCTACACACGCACACACACAGAGAACACAACACACACACACACATATTCACACACACACACACACACACACGCACGCACGCACACACACACACACACATACATATATATATATAATATATATATATATATATATATATATATTATATGATATATATATATATAGATATATATATATATATATATATATATATATGCATGTGTGTCTGTATATATATATATATGTGTGTGTGTGTGGTGTGTGTGTGTGTGTGTGTGTGTGTGGTGTGTCTGTGTGTACATATGTATGCATGTAGTTTGTGTGTATATATACATATAAAGATATATATGTATGTGTGCGTGTGTGCGCGTGTGCATACGTGTGCGTGTGCGTGTTATATATATATATACATATATATATATATGTGTGTGTGTGTGTGTGTGTGTGTGTGTGTGTGTGTTTGTGTGTGTGTGTATATATATGTATAGATATAGATATATATATATATATATATATATATATATATATATGTGTATATATATATATATATAATATATATATATATATATATATATATATATATATCTATAAATATATACACACACAACACAAATATATATATATATACATATATATATATATAGGTATGTAGTATGTACATTTGTATGTACGTATGTATATGTATATATATATATATGTATGTCTGTACATGTGTGTGTGTGTGTGTATGTATGTATGCATGTGTGTGTATGTATATATATATATATATATATATATATATATATATATATATATATATATATATATATATATATATATATATATATATATGAAAAGAGGTATAGTCATTTCACTACCACTCATTTGTATATAATCACAACCTATGTACTTCTCTGGTTAGGCTAGTCCTGACCTCCCAGTATACTGTATACTCCATCTATTTTAGTAGTCCATCTACCACATATGCTATATTTTGGTGATTTTTGTGCTGTAAACAAAACCCTCCGTATAATCTGCTGCTTAACTCCTTCGATGGTGTGTGCTATATTCATTTCCTTCCCTTGAAAAATCATCTAATTTCTGGCCCACCATATGTGGTATACTTCTGCATTAAAGGTGGCATATATTACTTGCTTCTTTAGATATGTAGTTTTCAGGTCTAGTAGGTACTGCACCTATTCTTTCCAATTATTTCTTGGTATTAAATCTAGCCACTGACTAACTCCCTTTGATATATCTTTTGCCTTTGCACATTGGTAGAATAAGTGGTCTTGTGTCTCATCATTTCCCTGATAGATCGTACATTGTGCCATTATCCCAGTGTATCTTGCTAGCTTGCTCCTTACTGGGATCTTGTGTTTCATTAGCACCCATGATGTGAAGTGTTCCTAGGTATATTGATTCTTAACCATATTAGCCTAGCCTATTTGATTTTCTCTTTTATGTTTATGTACCATACACAGCCTGTTTTAACAGTGCCTTCTACATCCTTGGCTCCTTCCTATTGCCACTTCTGATTTGTTCTACTTCCTTATTTGAATATCTCTTTTACATTGCTGAGTTTTCCCCAATACCAACATACATTTTGCCTTGGGCTATAGCCCCACCATGATTTTCCAGCTAGGTATCTTTCATGGACCTGTTTCACCCATAATAGGTCCTTTTTATGTGCTATGGCCAATACTAGTTTTGCTATGCATGCCTTATTCCATGCCTCCATATTCCTTATGGCTGCCCTACCATTCTTCTTAGGTTTACATGTGTCTTCCCATAATACATATCCTGCAGGTCCCCACAGCTAATTTCTGCATATATGTTCCAACTCCTTGATTACTCCCTATGGTGATATGAATATTGTAGCCCAGAAATTATAAACCCCTATCAGTACACTATTGATCAATACTACTCTCCCTACATATGAGGTGGTTTTGGTGGCCTAAGTCTTAATTTTCTTTGTGATCTTCTCCACTAACATCCTACACTCTATTTTGCTAAGTTTGTTTGCAGTGATAGGTACTCCAAGGCACGTAAAAGGTAGCCCACATTGTTGATACCTTGTCTGGTCAAGGATTTGTTGCTTTTAGCTGTCCTTACACCCCCAATATGATTTGGGATTTATCTTTGTTTTCCTCTACTTGTACTTATTGAGAACTTTTCAAAAGCTTCCACCAGGTGCTAGATTATAGTACTATCTGCTGCCCTAAACACAATTAAGTCATCTGCAAACATTAGATGTACCATTTTGTTCTTTTTACATTGAGGATAGAATTTGACACCTGGAAGCCTGCTTGCTCTCTTAAACATTTTGAAAAGGTATTCCATTACCAATGCAAACAACAAGGGAGATAAGGGATCCCCTTGTCTGAGTCCTCTACCCTCCTTAAAATATCCAATGTCATCCCTATTCATGTCGATTATGAACGTAGGTGTGGATATACATGCCATAATCTATTTGATAAGGATGTTTGGGAATTTTAAACTTATTAGCATTTCCTTCACAAATTTCCAATGCATTGAGTTATATCCTTTCTTCAAATCTATCTTCATCATACATCTTGATGATATATTCTTCCTTGGATAGCTTCCTGCCAGTTCTTGAGATAGTAGTGCATTGAAGAGCAGCTCTCCACCTTTCACAAACGTTCCTTAGCTCTGGTTGATAAGACTAGGGGTGTGTGTGTGTCTATATATATATAAATATATATATATATATATATATATATATATATATGTATGTATGTATGTGTGTGTGTGTGTGTGTGTGTGTGTATATATATATTATATATATGTATATATATATATATATATATATATGTATATATATGTATATATATATGTATATATATCCCCATTCCACGACATCAATACATGAATAACTACATTCTCTAATGCCTTATTACATGCCTAGACACAAACCCAAACTAATTTTTTGAACATATTGTTAAATTACAATGTGACACATACATAAGTAAGCGACAACAATAGTAACACAAACCCAACATACATAACCAACCTTGTGTAACAACCGCCATAACTACTACAACAACATGATACTTTCATATAAAAATAAATACACATAGGCTATATGCCATTCCTTTACAGAATCAGTACAATAACATAACACTATCATGTGTACTGACATCACCAATTACCTACAACTTTGTCTGCAACCTCCGTGTACTATCTTCGCTGAAATTAACAGAACACACATTAACAACTATTTATCGAATAACTTAATAAAGTGTTGTACAATATAGGGGAATGTTAACATCTGTTGCATTAGTACTTTAGTGGTTCCACCGACGGTGGATATAATATTTCTTTCAACCTGTACAAACGTTAACTTGACATCATTGATGCACATAAATAAGCAGGCCCAAGCCTCTGTAATGATTTATACTTGCACTTATATACCACATACCTAAAACATCCATTTACTATGACCACACTGCATGTATATATCACATTAAAGTCAGCTAAAACACATAACTCAAAATGTATGGACAACTCATCCATGACAAACTTTACAAAACCCCCTTCCATCCCTTCCTACCGTTTTCTTACAGCATACGTACACATTGTGTAATGTTGTACACCTTTGGCATATTCATTCACTTTTAAAAGACAAACCAGTCACAACACCAACATACGGTATCCTACTTTGCAAGGGCATGACACTGTTTACATAACCTTCTTTGCACACAAGTACTACTTACATAATGTGATCATAATGTACTTGTATTTCACCATGGTTGTGCATGGTTCAAATCACAAATACTAACCCTACGTCCCTCTTAAAAACATTTGCTCTAACAAAACAACTTCCTCAGGTTCATCCTCATCAAAGTCAGCACATTCATCCTTACAAGTTTGCATAGCATGCCCAACCTCATCATAAAAGCTGCATTTTATGGGACTCTTGCCCTGATATTAAGACTCTATCTGCCTCTTTGAGGGTCTCCCAAGATTCTTGGGAACTTTAATAGGCAGAATACATTGATGGTACACTTCATTTTAGCTCTTCCCCTCTGACAACTACACCATCCTCACCAATAATAAGCATATCATATGTCTAAATGGGATATATTCTTTGATTATACACCGGTAAATTGTGTTCCCCACTTGTAGCAGTCACCAACATGGTCATATAAAATTACATTGCATGTCCCGTATTACATATATGGCATAAGAATAAGGTAACTGCAGCAACTGCCACTCCTTACAAGTGCACTACTTCAATGCAAGGTTTACTCCAACGCTAGGTAACTCTCTAGCCTAAACACCTCAGCATCCAAGCAATGTTCCTTTGTACAGACCTAAGAGGTCACAGGCATTGATAAAAAGAATATGACAGCATCTAAGCTTAAACCTATTTAGGCAGGCATCCAACAAAACATATAGCCCGTTCGAACTTGTTGCCTGCAACTTCACACTCAGCAATAGAACCTAGATTAGCACGAACGATTGACGCATACAGCCAAGGCACCAGCTTATACGGGTCCTTCGGCTTACTTGTTGTCATAACTCTTGCAATTTCATGTGCCATCACACCTGAGAGCATGTTATCTTGAGGCAAAGCTCATGTCCTATTTCCTTCTTCTTTTCAATCGCCAAATAATCTCGGGCCTTCAGAACTTTCCTTTTCACAACTTGCACAAGCAGTGTAACCCCTCGACCCCTGCCAGAATAACTAGACCCTGCACAGTCTTAGCAGCACTTTGTACATGGAAACCCTCAAAACTCTTCACCACTATCCTCTTCAAGTCTCTACCACTAGCAGCATACACAAAGAGCAGACAACCCGTTGAACAACACCTCACATGAACCCTACTCTTCCCATTCCTAATGTATTTATATTTAAACATGTGTGTTATAGAATACTTGAATATTGCGCCCTAGAATTCCTCTGCCGATACAAATGCCTACCCCACAACTATGACATACATAGTTTAATGCTTTTGCACATCCTTTATCCTAGTTCAAATTTTGCCCAATCAGAAGGACCCTCTGTCTGTAGCCTTTCCTTAGCCCATCTCTCATCCATGACAAACTAATTGTCTTCGAAGAGTTCCTCACCTTCGAAGTCCTTGTTTAGTGTCTATTGAACCGTACAAACAACCAATAGACTTAATTAGTTTACAACCTTCTTCAGTGGTTATCTATTACATCATCACCTCTTATCATCATTGCCGCTATCTTACTACATCGCCATTGCATATGGAACCACTCTTCTGCTCACGATGGGAATAGGCCCCCACCACATCATCCCCCTCATCTAATACATCCACTTCTTCATCTATATCTGCAACTGCAATAAGACTAACTCCTGAATATACGTACACATATGCGTGCGTCAACGTGAACAACACCCTACTAGACTTTACTACCAACTTCTCTCCTCAGCACCCTACGTTTTGCCTATCATATGACATTGCAAACCATAATGCACCATTCCCTACTTTATCAGTCATACTTGTCTCCTCCACTTGAGCTCCAATATGCTCATAGCCACTGCCATCTTAAACTACTACACATGCTCGTCTAGCACCCATATACAACACCCTGCTAGACTTTACCACCAACTTCTCTTCAAAAACAATGCACATTGTCACCCTTCTTCCAACTTTTCCTGGTGTGGCTACAAACAACACACATTACTACGTATTTCAATCCTCTTATTAATGTAAATTACACTTATGTTCTTATTATCACTATCACCTACAACTTATACAATCTCAACCTACAGAACACAAATATTACATATGCACATGTCAACAACACACTAAAGGCATCAACCCCGCATGATGTACAACTCCCCCCTTCCCCTTTCGGTAACACATTATCATACTCAGTTACCTCCACTTTCAACCACATTACTAACAGCATGACCAAAGTACATAACATATACTTCCATAACACCACTCATCAACCTTTATAACAACATACTCACCCATTTTTCATCTCCCTTCACATCTCTGCACCTCAAGTTAACCACCATATACACTTAACACTACCACACATATACTGTCATAGTTACAACTTGACATAAATACATTCCCAACACAACATACAACTACCACACAATGTAGGGGACATTTCTTCTAACCATGTTATACATCAACAGTCGCACAAAAAGGTCCACTACACTCAAAGGGGATCTTACCTCAATACAAATCATTCACTTACAAATACAAATGTTAGCATCCCTACCACCATACTCTTCTACAAAATAATTTCTACCATAGCTCGACGCTCAAGTCTTAAAAAACCATATCAGTACTTATTCTACACTAACCTCTCACTTAAACTTATCTAATTGCATGCTATGAACTCTACAATTGACATTCCTATTTCATTTCTGGTTTCATCACATCAGTTTATGAATCAAGTCCACTTTTAATCTCATCAACATTTAGGATTTCCAATTTATAAATGTATTTTCCTTTTATGGTCCACCACTTTGTTACATAGACAAACCCAGTTCGCATTGCAACACTACAGCTACAAATCATTGATAGTTAACATCACACTTGCTTTTACTAAGGTCTTTCACACTACATGTCATCCTTCCACTCATTTGATGTTGTTATTCTCCGGAATGATCTACCCTATCCATCTCGATCGTCGCCGATCTCTAACTTCTAAGACATAGAATACTCCACTACAATTACCACCCTCCCTTTCTCATTCTTCGACCTCTAATTCTATATTTCTGTCCCTTTCTCTGCACCTACCCCCCTCTCTGTCTTGGTTAACATCAACTGTCATTCTCAGACTTTCTGATCCAGAAGCGGGAAAACATAAGGTTAAGAGCTTGAGGATTGTCCAATTACTAAGGGCTTCATTGGCATTCCACACAAAAAGGACTATCTTGTCTATTCATCGTAAACCCAACCTTGAGCTTCATTTTGGCCTACTTCCAACGAATTGTTCACTCACTTCATTAGTTTCTACCCATGGCCATCGCACTAATTTTTCCCGAAAAAATCCAGTAAGTGGGGCAACCATACCCCAATTTAATGACCGCCATTGGACCTTAGCACAACCAACATCACCAACTTGCCAACCTCCTTTCCTAAGACACTAAGCCCAAAGGAAAAAATCAATCCATAGGAAAAGTACTAGCCAGTGGTGATAGTTCGCCGATGAAGTCTGTGGCATAAGAAACGATACCATGCCAGGGGTTGGCTATGTTGGCGAAAGGGAGTGAACCCTAAACCCAAATATTAGTGTTATTGATGGTTAAATCTTAATACTAAATATGGTTATTCTCGTAAAGATCAAAAATCAAACCTAAAAATTCGTTAAGGATTGCCCATACCCTTGCCTATAGGTTTCATACAATGGGGCTTGCGACAATTGTATAGTAACAATGGAACCTATTGGATGAGTAATGTAATACAGAGAGATGAGAAGACCACGCAAATGACAAACTTGGATCTTTGTAACACTGATGATTGCAAAGCTAACAACGACCACTGCAACTCTGCAAGTGTAATGATACCGGTAAATTTAGTGGTGATAGTGGTAATGATGATAATGGATGCCATGGGCAAGAATGAAGGCATGTGCTAATTGAAAGCTGGCATTAGTTAAAGAGAAAGAGAGGTAGGGGTAATTGAATTTGAGATAGGACAGGCATTAGGAAGACATTTGCTACACTACTTATAGGGGTAGATTACGAAGACAAACTTTTCTAATGCATTTAATTACCATCCATCAAAGATTGTAGATTTTTCAGTATTAAATGCTTTTTAACCATAATCCTTAGGGTAATGGTTGACAAAACCCTTCACTTAAAAGAGTTTTTGCATGCTGAAAATTCGAAAGTTTGATGCCAAAATATGACTTAGAGAAATAACTTCGAGCAATATAACTTTTTCAATTATTTATTTTCAGTAGTATAGAGGTTATTTTATATTGTATTTTCTAGGCAATTTAAATTTCAAATAAATGTATGCAACTTAAAGTTTATATGTTTATGGAATTGCTCTAAGTGCAATATCATTTCAAACTACCTACAAAATACAATCTAAAATCACTCAATTACTAGTAAAAATAAATACCTCGAAAGGTCATACTATTCAAAGTTATTTCTCATGGTCAGATTATTGGTATCCAAAACCCAATAGTTTAGATTGTTAGTGTCTAATTATATGAAATGGTATGAAGTGAGAAAAAATGGTACAAAATTAGTAGGAATGGGATGGAGCGAGAAATGTTTTTAGAGTAAAAGGAATAGAAAAGAAACAAAAACTAATGGTATAGAATAGAAAGGAATGGTGTGAAATGAGATTTTTTTTTTTCCCCTTATAAGGAGTTGGAAGAAATTATTAGGAACATTGAAGGAGTGGAAGGAAATAGGAGCCTCCCATTTACCTATGAAAAGAATAGCCCTTAAAAGGTATAAGATATTCAAGAACGAAAGGAGTTGGGCTTAAAGCAGGAAAAAATTGATTTTGCTAAACAATTGCAGTTATTTGGTTAGGGAAGAATAATTTTTTGGAAAATTAATTTTTAAATTTTTTGTCGTTTAATGAAGGAACAAACATAAAATTATCTTTTGAAGAGAATGTTTCTACCCTATAAGAGGAAATAATTTTTGTTTGAGAAGGAAGTCGATATTCCTCCTATTTGACTTCAAATGAAACATTGATGATGTTATTGGTTGAAACTTCGGAGCAAAATCTACTTTTAATAATTTTTTGGATTAGGACTTTATCACTATATGTAAAATATTAAGAAGGTTAAACCATAATTTCGAGCTCAAAATTTTCTTCATATATGACAAGCCAGTTGATATTTATCTTAACTGCAACAACCTTATCTTACTACAATTATTCAATTGACATTTATCTCTGATGAGACAATAATTATCTCCATTACGACAATATTTATCTCCACTACAATAATTCAATTGATATTTTTACCACTAAAACAATCAATATTACTATACATGTCATGTGCTGCAATATTCATTTTATTATTTTCGCCATAGAAAATGATTTTCTAGGGAAACCATCCCCTCCTTCAACCAAACACTACCAACATGCAATAAAGGAGTTCAATTCATAGCTTTGCCTTTTGATGAAAAAGACGTTTTTTACTCAAATCAGTTGTCTTACCTTATTTAACAAGTTAAATTAAGTGTCTCATAAACTACCTTTTGAGAGAATTTTTTCACTTCCTGAAAAACTAATTTGAACAAGCTTAAAAACTATTTGCTTTTGATGATTAACTTTTTCAAAATTAATTTTTTGTCTCATAACTTTGACATAAACTTACTGATTTTACGAAATACAAAGATGTAGTATAAATAGTTAACAGTTAGCAACTAAAGTTGTCTGCAGAACATTGTACCCTTTCATATAAAACTTTGGTAGTTAATTTGATTGTGTTTAATTTGATTGTGTTTTTTACAGTATTTGTCATATGTTTGATAAGCCATCTATCACATTTCCTAAGTAAAATATTTGATAAGCAATCTATCACATTATGTAATGGGGATGAAAGAGAGGAGAAATACCAATAATATGCCAAATTGATACACTTTTATGAGATGTTTTCGAAAATTATTTGGTAATTACCATAATGAATAAATATACATTATTGATATTAAGAAAACAAACATGAGTCGTTAGATCATAATTATTGGCAACTATCATGTGGGTTAATCCCTTCTCTCTTCTAACAACCTACATCTCTCATCTCTAACTTCTGTTTAGTTACCCATTCGCTCTCTTTCTTTTACCCTGGTTACTAACTCGCCAACATCATCAACACCCATTACCCCACAGGAAGTCCACCACTACTATTCGGCCATTATTCTTATAGTTCCATTGCTATCGCCTAATGCCATCGGTAGAGCCATCTTAGTAACCATTTATCTTCTCTTCCTCTCTAACTGTGTGTTGAATACCTGATTAATTGGAAAATGAACGCCTAGAAATCTATGTGTTCTCATTGTAGCCATGGATGCTCCATCATCGTCACCATCTAGTGCTTCTGGCTGAGCCATCAGGACTTATGACCTGTTTATTAGCTGGGCAGTGGTGAGAAGGACCCAATAAGTCTTGGGTCATATTGGCAGTGGGCTACAAGCCTCTTTTTTTCTGGGCAAGTAACTATAGTTTTTTCACAAGTTTTGTTCGATTCCTTAAATATCATTGATAATTTCTGATTCAGGCTAAACCCTTATGATCCCAGAAAACATCAGCAATGAGAGTACATGCCTAAAGAGGAGGGGCTCTAGCCTAAGCAGCCTCTTCCAGGCCCACTAAGGGAAGAATATGCATAGAAATTATGAATCTACCCCTAACCATAGCACGGAGCCTCCTCCAGGCCCACTAAGGGAAGAATATGTGTGGAAATTACAGATCCACCCTAGCCATAGCAACTATACATACTCACCTACCAGATCTCCAAAAGGCAAGCAACCTGCGCAAGAAATTTTCATTTTGACAGATCAGGAACCAGAGATTTCCTTTCCTTAGAAAGATCTCATCTTTCCTAAGAAATATTCGAACTTTGTTTCTCTGAAGATTAATCATTTTCTCTGTGAAGACTCTTGCTGATTTGAATGTCGAAGAAGCGTTCCTCAAATCCAACATCTGTGGTGGGCCTTTTTTGTAGGATTGAGGGGCATAAGAGTGGAATCTAAGCTCGACACATCCATCATCACATAAGCACCTTCTTCACTACATCATCCTAAAGAAACTTTGTCCAGAAACATATTGACGTTGTCTATAGGGAACAACAGTGAACGATGGTAGTAAGCAATGCTATCTAAGTTCGGTTCAGGAGAGATAGGAATCCTATAGTCGACCTGCCTGAGGCTCATGAGGTGCGGGATGCCTCTAGGAGGTCCTGGTCAACTCCTCACTCGGTCAGACAACGACCACCCGAAGGGGAGGCGTACGTCACTATAGATGCCCTAAAGAATTTCATGACCACCACAACAGATACCCTACTACAGCAGGTGGCCGAGTAGGTGAAGAAGATTATGGAAGCTGCGAGCGCGATGAGGTTGTTACCTGTGTTTGACTATGAGCCCAAGCGAGGCTGCGAACCCTCTTCGCGATGGGAGCATTCTAGGTTGCAGGGCAAGGGACAGAGGCTCTGCGGCGTTACTCGGCCTCCAGTGGTGAACACCCGCGTGTTGAGCACAGAGACTGTGCAGCGGGAGGGGATGCCCGGCAGATCATCCAGGCACAACAGGCCTCCCATATGACTCAAGTTAATTTGGCACTATCCAAGACGCCATCTACCCCAGATGCCACCCATCCTCGGCGTACGATTTAGTTTGAGGAGCAGGAGCAAGAGCAAACCTCGTAGCCTCAGATAAAGGCCCATAGGAGAGAACGTACCCCAGAGCAGGCCATGGTTGAAGAGCGCACGTACAGCCCTTTCGTGCACGATACCTAGATTCGTAATCAAGATCTGATGAAGGGCAGCCGCTCATAGCATAGTCCAGCAATGGGCAATAACAGGTGCAGGAGTCCCTCGATAACTGAAGTGGGAAGGAAATCCTTGACTCCCATGAAGCTATCCGAAAAGGGAAGATGCCAAGGCCTAGTGCCATTCACTACACCCTTTATCACGAAGGTTATCAATGCACCAAGACCACAAAAGGTGAAGACATCGAATCTGGAGTTGTATGATAAGACTATGGAAGTTATCAATGCACCTAGTGTCAATGTGTAGACGATGTCACCTATTTTTGCTACTTCCCTACAGCCTTGAAAGGAGTGACGCAGCCCTGGTTCAACGGCCTTGTCACCTGCTTCCAGGATTTATCTAATCAGTACATCAGTCAATTCATTATCAGTCATAAGGAAAGGTAAACCAGCATCCATTTATCTAAAATCAAGCAAGGGCCATAGGAGGTGCTGACAGAGTTTGTGAAGAGATTTCATTAAGAAGCCTTCCTAATCCATAACTTAGAATACGAGGTCGCCCACATTTCTTTCCTCAACGGTTTGAATAATGGACTGGTAGAGAAGTGAAGCCCGATACTAGTGTTTTAATTCGAACCTATAGAGCATACTCATGGAAATGAAAGGGCACCCTATGCTGAAAAAACTACAACCTATGACCGCAGCCCTAAAGCTGCACAATGTGGGAAAGTATTGCGAGTTTCATAAACAGAACGGCCAAACGACCGCCAAGTGTAGAGAACTGAATAAGGCCCTCATGAGCTCGTGGATAAAGGTAAAATAGACAGATTCTTAAAGGGAGGCCAGAGTTCCTTCCGTAAAGGCCCCGTTGGGCGCCACGCAGAGCCACAGTAGGAGGAATGTTCCACTGAAATTGTAGTCACCATAGCCAGGGAATACGTAGAAGGCATATTGCGTACAATATGGAAGGCGCATATACACGGGGCCCAGTAGGTTGTGGCAACCTAGTGGGGCCCGTCATTGTTCCCATCATGATATTTGACGGACGGGAGGGTTGTTCCTTTAGCTTTCCTCACAACAACCTGATGGTCATTGAGCTGAAGGTGGCCAGCACCCTTGTGCGCAAGATCTTAACTAATGCTAGCAGTTCGGCTGATATCATGTCCATCGAACTATCTTAAGAAGCTTAAACACCATGGAAGGGATATAACACCCCTAGTGCATCCAATCCTGGGCTACTGCTGACAGACGGTGGCCCTTGTAGGTCTGATTCGTCTCCATCTAAGGTTCAGGAATAAGGCTAAATCGAGGAATTTCGAGGTGGATTTCCTAGTTGTAAATGTCCCCACAGCTTATAATGTCATCCTGGGGCGTCCAACCCTGCACAAAGTCAAAGCCGTCACTGCCTCTTACCTCCTGCGAATTCAGTACAAGGCTGACGCTGACAACATAAAAAAACAAAACTCTTTGGGGACTAGCGCACTACACAAGAATGCTATTTGATCAGTATAAAGCCATTGGTGGAGCACCCAGACCTACAAGGGACTGCTACATAGCATTCCCCGTCAAAGAAGCCATACCCTGCGTCTCCTGCTGTGGCAAATGCTTTGGTCGTCTGGACCATCACCTCGATAAACTCAGAGCTTCCATGCCCGGAGATCGCATATGATGTGGAATCCGTGCACTTAGCAGAAAAGTGCCCAGCCAGCACAGTCAGGGTAGGCAGAGAAATGACTGAGCAGACCGACTGTATACTTGTCAATCTCCTTTGAGAATACAAGGATATCTTCGCCTTCGAACCAGAGGAAATTTCTAGAATAGACCCATCAGTCATGGAGCACCACTTGAATGTAAACTCGTCCTATAGGCCGGTGGTGCAGAAGAAGAGGCATGTGGGAGCCCAGCATAGCGCAATCGCAACTACGGAGGTTTAAAGACTTCTGGATGTAGGATTCATCTGAGAGTGCTAGTACCCAGAATGGATTTTCAATATGGTTTTAGTTAAAAAAATCTAATGGGTCGTGGCAATTGTGTGTGGACTTCACTGATTTAAACAAGACTTATCCAAATGACAGCTACGATCTGCTGAAAATTGTAAAGTTGGTGGATGCCAATGCAGGGCATGCCATGTTGAGCTTTATGGACGTTTCTCGGGGTATCACCAGATTCCCTTTCATTGAAAGGACCAAGAAAAAAACGACCTTCATCACTGACCGAGGGCTTTATTGTTATAAGGTTATGCCTTTCGGGCTGAAGAATGCTGGGCCAACCTATAAAAGGCTAGTGAAAAAAGACTTCGAGCCCCTCAACAGGACAAATATAGAAGCGTACATAGATGACATGATTGTCAAAAGCGTACAAGACAATGGCCACCCAGCAGATCTGCAAGGGACATTCAAAGTCTTCCACCAATACGGCATGAAGCTTAATAAAAAAAAGTGCATTTTTGGGGTTCGATTGGAAAAATTCCTAGGGTTCATGATTAGTAGCCAGGGCATAGAGGCAAACTTGGACAAGGTGTAAGCCATCCTCGATGTGAAGCCCACGCAGAACGGGAAGGATGTCCATTCCCTGATGGGGTGTATTGCTGCCTCAGGCCATTTCATGTCCAAATTAGTTGATAAGTGTCAACCCTTCTTTCAAGTCCTCAGATAGCACACATATTTCGAGTATAACCAAGAGGTGGATGAGGCATTCCATTCACTAAAGGAACAGTTATCTCACCTACCTAAGATAGCCAGCCCGGCTTAGAGGGAGCCCCCGATCTTGTACCTCGTCGTCTCAGAGCATGCAGTATTGTGGAACTAGAGAAGGACTAGATACCCATAAGCCACACCCTTTGCTGCGGCTAAGTTAAATTATCCCCTCATCAAAAAGTTCTGCTATGCCTTGGTGCTAGCAAGCATGAAACTTCACCTGTACTTTGAAGCTTAAAAGGTCACGATCCTTACGGACCAGCCTCTAAAAAAAACATCCTTTAAAAGTTGGATGCCTTAAGCAGAATAGTTAAGTGGGCAGTTGAATTCTCTCGGTATGGTATTGACTTTACAGCTTGGAAGGCTAAAGTCCAGGCTTTAGCTGACATTTTATTGAAAAGGCCAACACCGCCTCCGCAAGCATACCGCTGGCTGACTCCTGGAACCTGTGCGTGGACGGGTTATCCCTCAAGGCCAGAATATTCCATGGACATAGCACAATAGCAACTTATGTAAATACTATGCCTGATACCTGCCAAGCCTGGACATTCTGTTCCTTAGTCTATTTTCCTTTTCCCTACCAATGGATAATGTAGTGACAGAACAGTACGCCATACGGTTCAGTTTAAATAAGAAAGGCTTTGACAATGGCACATTGATGCTTTCATTCAAATATGGCACGGTCCATGGCCATTTGCTACACCTTTTGCCCCAAGGGGCTAAGGGTCCTAACTCCTAAGCCATGACCCGTGGTTATTCGTTATGCCGTTAGAGGCATGGCCCATGGCTGTTTGCTACACCTTTAGTCCCCAAGGGGATAAGGGTCCTAAGGCTTGGCCTATGGCCATTCGCTGCACCATTAGCCCGTTAAGGGTCCTACGATATAGCCCATGGCCGTTCGCTACACCTTCAGCCCTGAAAGGGCTAAGGGTCGTACAATACGGCCTATGGTCATTCGCTACACCCTCAGCCCCAAAGGGGCTAAGGATCCTAAGGCACAGCCCATAGCCGTTCCCTACGCCCTTAGCCCCTAAGGGGCTAAGCGTCCTAAGGCATGGCCCATGGGAGTTTCATATGCCCTCATCCCCCAAGGGGCTAAGAGTCCTAAGGCATGGCCCATGGCTATTCACTATGCCTTTAGCCCCCAAGGTGCTAAGGGTTCTAAGGCACAGTCAATGGTCGTTTGCTACCCCTTTGGCCCCCAAGTGGCTAAGGGTTCTAAGGCATAGCCAATGACCATTTGATACGCCTTTAAATTCCAAGGGCTAAGGGTCCTAAGGCACGACATAAGATCGTTCGCCACACCGACTGTAATTACCATCAGAAATATCACTTGCTGTTTAACTTTGAGGCTGGCAACATGCTTTAGTGGTAGGACGGCACAAAGTGCGTGCAACTACAAGCCAAACAACAAGTGACATGGGACAAAGATGAAGAAAAAATATTCCATTAATGCTAATAAAAAATCATACAAACAAAGTTAGGAGATAGATGCTACATAAATTAAAAGAGAAAAATGGGGGAAGGGGAGCTACAGACCTAGGCAATTTGGTCCTCGTCATCACTGACAACTTCCACCAGACCCTCGCCATCAAGCGAAGCAGTGTTCTCAGGGTCACTCAAGTCCTCATCCTTGAATGCTTTATACTAGAACACAACCTTATCGTTATCTTGACTAGATTGGCGAGCATTGCGGTGGTCCATAATGTATCGGACCCACGCCTCACAGTACCCCTTCTGCTGAAAGTCTGCTGGCGCTAAGGTCTCGAGGGCGTCATGGAAAAACCCGGTCGACAACTCTTGATTGCGGTGGTAGCCCGAGTGCTCACCTTTGGTTACGCTCTCCTAACCTGCAATTTTCTTAGACTCCAGCTAAATGTTTAGATCCTCCTATCGCATTGCAGTTCCTACTTTTCCTTCTCCCATTCCTCCTTTTCTTTCTTCAGCTTTCCCTATGCTGCTTGTATCTAGCTGTTGAGTCCTCTGCTTTCTTCTGGCCCTTTTAGAGAAGACAGGCTTTCTCCTCTAAGTGGAAAATGGAGGGCGCGAATCGCATCACCTTAAGAGCTTGGGCAAAGGCCTGCACAGATCAAAAATAATTATAAGGATGACAAAGACTAAAGGGGAGAAGTATGAAGAGACAAATACAAAAGGACTCCTCGGCCCTACCTCTACAACAGCCACCTGCTCCTTAGTGACCAAGTAATCATGTGGGGAGGCCGACAGCGTAAGAGTCATAAGACCGTTGAGCCTCTCCACCATCTTTGACTTCACTTAACAGGCAGACTCTAGGAAATTGATGGTACCCGCGAATCTCCGAGGAGAAGCCTTTGTGACCTGCTCATATACCATTTGGCAGCTTCCCGTAGGGGCGCCTAGGCGTAACGGCCCTCTCGCACCACCAAAGCAGGCTTGGTGGGTCAACCCCCGGGAAGTGTCCCTATACAGAGACCCTTCGATATGCACGGTTCCCTATGGGGAACCCCTAGATCGCTCGGGCATAGCCGTTGAACCAATTTGAGCCCCTAGCTTTTTTTACCGTGGACACCTACGGGCGGCTATTGGGGGTAGGCTTAATGTAGGGGTTGGCAGATTCTTGGTCCGCAGTAGTGCCTTGCTGACCTAATTAAGAGGCAAGTCAGGTAAAGTCGCATAGCAAGCTCACTTGGGAAAATAAAACGAGGGGACAGACTCAATGTACCTTTTTACCCTGAGGTTGACCCTTCGATGCCTCTCCTCATCTCTTTGCTGGGCCAATTCCTCAGCGATCTCCTTAGGGTGGTATCCACAGTTTTAGTGCACGTCGGCATTGCCCTGAATTGATCTATAAAAAGAAAAAGAAAGTCAGGTCAGACCCATAGGGGAAGTGGATAATAGGAGGAACAGGAAGCACCCTTGGAAAACTTTTCCATGATAAGAAGGCTAGCGGCTATGAGGAAGAAGTCGTTCTCCATGTAAGAGAGCTTAGGATGCCAGTTGAGGGGTTCCCTAATGCTCGACTTAACCCTCCTACACTCACGCTCCTTCCCCAAGTCTATTACTCACAATGTGAGGGCATAAGGGGCCTCAGTAGGTCATCCTTTTGGACATAGTATTGAAAATACTACATGGTCGCTTTCTCCTCCCTAGTCAGCTTTCCTAACAGATTTCTGGTCGGCCCACCCTTGATCCAATCAGGGACGTCAGCCCACCCATCCGGCCGATAAACAAAGAGGACGTTGTATTTCCAATTCTTCAAGTTTGATTTCTTCTCGATTGCCATCACGAAGCCGTTTCGGTTGTTAAAACTATATCAACTTGCCTCTTCAGCCTCGCCTGGTGCCTTCTGAACTGTGTGCACCAATTCAAACAGTCTACCCAAGCACGTCAATGTTCATAGCTTGCACATAGCGATGAACAAACAGATGTTATGCCAGGAGGTGGGCACTACTTGTGCAAGCATCAATTGATACTTCCAAGATCTCCAGTATCACAATATGCAATGGAAGTGAAGCCCATAAGACAAGGCCGCCTGATACATCGTAACACACCCTTGGGGTGGCCTATTTAACTTCATATCCTGGTTAGGGATAACAAATCTATACCCAATAGAGAGAAAATATTTTTCCTCAAGGGTTGGTCTCTTTAGGGACTGCACCACCCTAGGGTTGTGGAAGTTCGACCTAGGGTTGTCTTCGGGGTCCGAACACATGGGCGCTTAGGGGAAGCTCATCCCTTCCGCCACGACCTCCCCAGGGGGTACTCTGCCCAAGTGGCCTTTACCAATGGCTAGCTTAGGGGAGCTAGAGTTGGAGAAGCTAGCCTATCCACTTAACTCAGAGGAGTTGGAAGAAGAGGGAAAGTTACCTTCAGGTATTCCATCGGCCATTAGCTTAAGGCAGTCTTCATTCGTGCGGTCTTTTTGATTCTGGCTAACTTGCGCTCCTGAACATCAGACGTACAAGGAACTGCGATGTTAATTTCCTAGGGATACACCACCTCTTCCACGATGCCAAGGATACGAGGTGTAGATGAGCACTCACAGCTTGACCATGAGCCGAGGCCAGTTCATAGACGGGTAGTACACAGAAGAAGACATGCTTTATTTAATAGTACAACAGGAGTTTAGAGGGAGCTAACAAGGACATCTGTAACTGTGTGAAGAAACTAATGATGTAAAGGGTTTAGGATCTTGAAGGTTTAAAGATTGAGGTTAAAGCATTAAAGGAAAATTTGAAGATCGTCTAGTTGAAGGATGAAGAACGACAAGGGGGGGAATGGGGCTTCTCTTTCTAAACTTTGTTTCCCTTACTACATTAATAACGATTGAAGGAATGACACCCCTCAAATCCCTCCTTTATAAAGTGAGGGGGAGGAAAGCCAACCTTTGTGCTTACCAATATGAAGTGACTTGTTGGACGAAAGGTAGGAAGATATGTGGCGAAGGGCACTCCCCCTACTCCAAAAAAAAGGCAAAAGGGGGAAAATCGGAGATGGTGTTGTGTAAAGCTGACAAAGAAAGTGTGAAGATTTCAAAGCACGACCCCCGGCCAATCACTATGCCTTTAGCTCCCATGGAGCTAAGGGTCCTATAGCACGACCTATGGCCATTCACTACACCTTTAGCCTCCAAGGGGCAAGGCTAATCGCTACACCTTTAGTCCTCTAGGGTCTAAGGGTCCTATAGCACAACCCATGGCCGTTTGCTACACCTTTAGCCCCCAAGGAGCGAAGGATCCTATGGGTGTTTGTTACACCTATAGCCCCTCAAGGGGTTAAGTGTCCAATGGCACGACCCACAGTCATTCACTACACCTTTAGCCTCTAACAGGCGAAGGGTCCTATAGCACAGCCTATGGTAATTTGTTACACATTTAGCCCCCAATGGGCTAGGGGTCCTATGGCACAACCCATGGTCTTTCCCTACACCTTTAGCCATTAAGGGGCTAAGAGTCCTATGACATGCCACATGGTCGTTTGCAACACATTTAGCCGCGAAGTGGCTAATGATCCTATGGTGTGGCCTATAACCGTTTGCTACACCTTTAGCCCTCAAGGAGTTAAGGGTCCTGTAACATGGCCTATGGCTGTTCGCTAAATCTTTAGCCCCTAAAGGGGTTAACAGAACTAAAGCACGGCCTTCGGCCGTCCACTACACCTTTAGCCCCCTAAGGGGCCAAGTGTCTTAAAGCATGGCCTTCGGCCGCTTGCTACACCTTTAGACTCCCAAGGGTCCTAAGACATGGCCTATAGACGTAAGCCACACCGTTGGCCCCCAAGGGGCCAGGGGTCCTAAAGCATAATCCCCAGTTGATTGCTACACCTTTAGCTCCAATAGGGCTAAGGGTCTTATGGCATGGCTGATGGTCATTTACTACACCTGTAGCATAGTAGACCGTCCGTGGGGCAATGCTGCCTTTTATACAAGGAAGGATGTGGCCTGGGTCAAAAAGCATAAACATAAAGTGATGGCAAATAAGTAAAAGAAGGTGATCCTCATTAACACAAAGGAGAATTGCATCAGGAATACACAGTGCTTAAAAAAAAGAGAGGAGTATAGTCTATATAGGTGAGGAGAAAGTTAACGACTGCCCTCATTGCTAGAAACTATCAGGTTGTTGTTAGACCCCACACTCTCTTCGCTGTCAGCAAAGGGGTTTGAGGCTGCTAGGGGCCCTATCCATGTCGGAACAGTGGGGTGGGGCTGTCGAGCTGCTAAAAGGTGGTACCTGTGGACTCTAAGCCACATCTCAAAAGTTTACCAGCGGAGATTTGTCAGTGCAATCTTCAATACTTAGGCCATATTCCTAGCAAGGCTGCCTAGCTCTAGGGCATGATTGACCACGATTGCATAATAAGTGGCCTGGACAAGCTCGGGAATTCATAAATCCCAAGCAGCTTCCTCGGCTTCCCTCCAGATGAAGTCCAGGCAGATATCCTGATAGTCCTTACGGAGCAAACGAGAAGGGGCAGGGCATTCCTGTGCCACCAGTTGAAGGCCTCTCATACATGGTGGGTCATCTCCTCAGGATTCAGATAATAGGGAAAATCCATGGTGAAAGTTTTCAAAGCAAAGGGGGGATCTAAAAAGTTGGTGAATGAGTGTGTCATTCTACGCGTCCTTATAGCCTTTCATACTAGAGGCGAAGGGCATTTCAGACACCTTCATATAGCCTTAGAAGCAGCACCCACACACCTTGGGAATAAGCCCCTGCTTGAAGCCCGAGGTCCAAGTGTCAGAAAACAGCACCACAAGCACAAAAAAAAAAAAGAAGAAAATGAAAAAGAGAGGGAAAAGTAGCAACTAGGAGTACGAAAATGCTTAACCCAGGGCTGCCCCTAAGGATCAACTCTCGAGGGCCGTGGGCACATTATTCGACCCCACGCTCTTCGTCGAGTCGTCCAATGGCTGTAAAGGGACCGTAGCAACCCTGGCTGTGAGGGTTTTCTAGCTGGCGGATAGTAGTTCCTCTTTGTAAATATCCAACTAGCCCCAGGATGAGAACCATTGGAGATTGCCCAATGCTTCTTCTATAAGCTCTCCCACTACCACCAGGAGCACACCTAGCTCCCCAACCTAGGCCGCAGTCATGGCATAAAATGTAGCTTGCACCACTTTGGGTATGTCCACTTCATGAGCAGCTTCCTCCGCATCTTCGTTTAGAAAACCCAGGCGTAGCAGCCGATAATCTAGTGGCAGCGGATGGGAAGATGGAGAAGGGATGGCCCCATCCAACTATGCTATTAAAAGGCCTCCTAAATATGTAAGGTCATCTCACATGTGTTTAGCCAGGAAAGGAACCCCATCAGACAAAATTGGGAAGTGTGAAGATACAAGCCAAAGAAAGGTGATGGTAGCTAAAAATAAGCTCTTGACTCACTTTCCCTTTTTACACAATGCTAAAAGGTAGGCACCTCCAACCTTAAACCCAGCAAAAAGGCTGGCTTCAATTGACCCTAGATTTAAAAACCGTAAATTGTTTACTACTCCTTCTAATATCAACGACTTATATAAAAGATAACTACGGTAGTTGAAAAAAAAAATTGATTGCCATTAAACTCTTCTGATGTTTTCAATCTTTAGTTAGATTGGAAAATTGTCATCATATACCACCGCACTGGTCATCAAATTCAACCAATCACTTGCTTCATGCGCTTGGACGATTATATTCTTGCTGTATATATAAATTAGGCTTTTATTTATATTTAACATATTTTTCCATTGTATTCTACCCAGTCTATATTAGGGCATTAATAAAAAAGAGTTTGCATTAGGGTAGCCGCTTTTTAAAGAGTACGAAAAAAGGATGCATTTCAATCGGCATTTTCAGTTATCATAGCTTATGTGGGACCGTGTCTTTTCGGAGAACTATATGCATGTTATTGTTACAATTTGATTTTCATTTTGGATGCCAAGATAAGACATACATTTAATCTATTGCTGGTATGCAAGGGAATGTCCTAACTAGCTCAATTAAGATATTTAAATAGTTTAGAATTATATGAGCGCAAGATTGTTAGAATTGATAACCAATTAAAGTTGATTTGATTGTTAGAATTGATATCTAAATTAAAGTTGATTGAAGCTCTTTAGAATCGATTGAAAAACCATATCATATGATAACATAGGGTTAAAATTGGGTCATGTTGGATAAGAGCACTTGCCTATAGAACTTGTTCCAGGGTGTGGGCCTGCAATCCACTCATGCACCCGCAGCGGGCATGCCGAGTGGAATGGAATGTGTGCTGGACCTGGCATGCATTGTCTTTTTTTTTTTTTTTTTTTTTGTCTTTCCTAGGTCAAAAATGACATCTTTTACTGGCTGCCTCCAAATGTTGCATGTCGTTTTGATTTTACAGTAAAAAGAAAAGGAAAAATGGGAGGATTGGACCTAGGCTTTGTAAGTGTTGGACTGCACTATTGCGCCTGTATCATATGTTGGGCTGGGTTGCTGGGCTTTTTTTGGGGCAAACTTTTGTATTTTTGAGTTGGATATATTTTTTGGTGAAAGTTTGGGCATGTTCTTTTCAACTTATGCTATGTACTTATGAGCATTCAACATATTTCAATACAATTGAGCACAGTTAAGCACAATTCAACATCATTTACCACAATCAGTATAATTCAACACAATTCATCACTTATAAAAGTACTTAATTAATTCAATTGTAATTAAATCTAAACCATCTATCTTTTATCAGTCGCACTTATTTTACTAATAATATAAATGAGTTGATTGTTGTTATCGTAAATTTGTTTAAAATTAAAATTTTTTTACATTATTCAATGAATAAATTGTTTCATGGCTTTAAGTCTAAAACATTTGATATTATTATGTAAATGAGTTTAAAATGCATACTATTTGAGGAATTATTATATTATATAAATACATAAATTTTTCATAACATATGTAAAAATTGTATACTTATTTTAAGAATATAATTAAATTGAAAGATAATTTTTCAAAAAATATTGGTAATCATTAGTTAATAATTTTACTATCAACTTTTATATTCAATATATTATAATATCCAATTTTTACCCTATCTCTTGATTATTTTTTAAGAAAATTTATCCCATCTTGTTGTTTTCCTAGCAACGCACTAATAAATGAAAATGATTTTATTATAGAGAACCCAACCACACCATTTAGTACACTGTCTACTACTAATGTCAACTTCCAATATACTAATAACTACCCAAAATGTATGTTCTTGGTATTTCTAATTATAATTATTTTCAAAATTGAATTAAGTATGCAATCCATGCTGAGGATACAAGAAGTCATTGCGTTAATAATAAAAAATACAAATTGAACATATATTTGTAAATTACTTGTATATCATACATATCACTTAAAAAAAGACTTTTAAAATTTAATTTGCGACAATCATAACATATAGAATACAAATCATTGGAAAATAATCATATTCTACCACAACATAGACAAATACGTATTTATAAGTGCTCATTTTTGTCTGTATACAATAGTACACAAGTATTTAAATATATTTTCACGCTTAATTACAATTAGCCCCTAATTATGTAAACTCATTTGATACCATTCAGCACGATTCAATATGTTTCAGTATGATTCAATATTTTTTAACATATTTTACGATAATTCAATATGTTTAAGTAACAAGCACTAACAAGTATTTATCATAAGTGAAAAAGAACATGCTCTTAGACTTCCATCGTATCTAATTTGTCCTATTTGGGCTACTATTATTAATAATGATTACTATAGTATCAAGTGATATCTTTTAAATTAAGTTTACTATCATAAAATATTTGTTTATTTTTTCAAAAAATGTATGAATTATTTTTCACAACTTATAAACAAAAATAACAATACAAAATAAACGAATAAAAGTAACTAAAAATGTCTAATTGTGAGTTACATGAAAAATATTTTATTTAGTGATACAAGTTGAAATTTTATGAGATATGGAGATGGGGAAAAAGAGTTTCAAAAGTTAAGACTTAAGATGATGTGAATGAATTCGAGTTTTAAAATTTAGAACTTATATTTTAAATGCCGTAAGATTTTCCACATACTAATAACACAATATTGATTTTGGTATTCCAATGTGTGCAATTGGTACATCTCTCTAAAGCTTCACAATTGCATATGGTTTAAAATTGTTAAAGTTTTTAGATAAAGCCATTTCAGGCTTTTTAGCAAAATAGAAACATTTTTAAAAGTGTGAAAAGGACAAAAATAAAATTATCCCAAAAAAACCAGGAAGAAGTCAGAATGCGGTGTAAGAAGTATCCAGTGATGACGTTCTATGTCAGTGTTTCAGCCGATCAATAATTCAAGGTCAGGTCCTAACATCACGAACACCCACACGGGCCACACTCCACATTTATTTTTTCTTTTGTGGATGGTAGGCGTAGGCGCGTAGCCCACACTCCCATATCTATACTACCCAGTTTAGGCCTATGCCCGTAATGTACATTCCTTTCACAGTCACAGGACCACGTGGCTCATGGCCATTGGAGGTTATCATACAGAGAATGCAGTTGGTGGTGGGGGCCAGTCCAAGACGTGGAACCTCTCGCTCCACCCCCTATATATATATATATATATATATATATAAAGGTACAAAAAACAACTGAAAATGAGGAGACAAATGTCAAAAGTGGCAGGCAGTTGGCTCAGGCTCACGTGGGAGTGGGGAGACGAGCGGATGTCGAGTCGTAGGAGACAGGCTCGGCTTTGTGTGTTCCACACGAAACACTGCCAAACAATAACTAAAATAAGATAAAGACACTCTTCATCCTCAATTTGGACACCTGACAAGCTGAATTTAAAATCTCCAATAATAAAAGGATCTGACTTTCACATTCGACCAGATACAAATAACAGTTAATTCAAGGGGTCACTTAAATTGAATTTTTAGAAAAATAAAATTAATTTCAATTTGGACATTTTCTTTAAAAAGTAATTTTCCTACTAAATTTAATAGAATAGATATTAATCGATCAGAATTAAAATAGATCTAAAATAACTCGAATTAAAATTAAAGTCAAATTAAATCTTATTAATTTGTAGTTAATGGTTAATTCAAATAAAAATTAACCCAATTCAAATTTAAAGTGAATAATTTGAACAAATCTATCAGGTCCTGTTGTATATGTGCACTCAGCTTCTCATTTTTTTGGTTGAAAAATAAAGGATTAGTGCACTCAGTTTAAAGTAAAAGTTATTATGAATATTAGAAAAACCATAGGTTCAGAAAGAGAAAGTGGGAAGAAAAAGGAATATGAGTGCACTTTCAAATTGCCTGAATTGTTGGGCTCAAGGACTCAGGCGGCTTCTCTCTCTATCTCACATCCGAATGGAGCTGGTCCCCACCAGAAAAAATGTTCAGTCCCCAGTGTCCACAAATTATGTCATGAACTCCCTAGATTCTAGAGTCTAGACAGCGATGCTATGCAGCTGTGCCTATATGCGATCATGCTGGCCGCCACAATTCAGTCATGTAACTATGGGTAGGGGGCTTTGGCCAAGCGTTTTTCTCCTCTTTGTTAAGATCTCGTTCCCTCAAATTATTTTGTCTCAAGTTTTTTTGAATTAAATTTATCACAATTTATTCTAAATTTAATAATTAAATTTATTTTAAACGTATTTGCTAAATATAGATTTTGTTTTCTTTAACTAATATTTTACATAATAAGTTCATATATGTTCAATATAGAATAAGTTTAGAATAAATTTATTAAATAAGTTCAGAGTAAAAGTTCAACAAATAAATTCAACTTATTCTGAACATGGCCTAATTTCAAAACAAATTTATTAAATAAGTTCAGAATAAGGCCATATTCTCTTCAACTTAATTTTTGAAGAACACGACCTTATTCTCTTCGCATTATTTTGGCTGAACTTATTATGAATTGAACATATCTGAATTTGTTATGAAGTTATTTGTTGAACTTATTCTGAACTTATTGTGAACTTAAGGCCTGTTCTTTTCGACTTATTTTCAAATAGAATAAGTTCAGATAAGTTCAGTTCATAACAAGTTTAGTTCAGAAGGTTCAAAATAAGTTCAGATAAGTTCAGATAAGTTTAGTCCCGAAAGTTCAGAATAATAAGTTCAGTAAATAACTTCAGAATAAGTTCAGATAAGTTCAGTTCAGAATAAGTTCAAAATAAGTTCAGTAAATAACTTTAGAATAAGTTCAGAATAAGTTCAGATAAGTTCAAATATGTTCAGCTCAGAATAAGTTCAGTCAAAATAAGGCGAAGAGAACCGGCCCTTATTTACTGAACTTATTTTGAACTTATTCTGAACTTATTGGCACAAATTTATGAACTTATTTGCAGAACTTTTTCTGAATTTATTTGCAGAACTTATTATGAACTTATTCTGAAGTTATTTATCAAACTTATTATGAACTGAACTTATTCTTCAAAAAATAAGGCAAAGGAACAGGGCCTAAGTTTAGATAAGTTCAGTTTAGTAAACAAGTTCAGTAAATAAGATCAGAATAAGTTCAGCAAATAAGTTCATAAATTTATTCTTATTAAGTTCATAAATTTATTCTTAATAAGTTCAATAAATAAGTTCGGAATAAATTCACCAAATAAGTTTAGAATAAGTTTAGATAAGCTCAGTTCAAAATAAGTTCAGACAAAATAAGCCGAAGAGAACAGGGCCTAACTTCAGCAAATAAGTTTATAATAAATTTAGACAAATTTAGTTCAGAATAACGACCTATTCTCTTCTACTTATTTTTTGAAGAATAAGTTTGGATAACTTTGGTTTAAAATAAGTTCAGTAAATAAGTTCAAAAGAAGTATAAAATATGTTCAGCCAATAAGTTCAGAAAAGTTTAGCAAATATGTTCAAAATCTCTTTTTTAATAAGTTTCGAATAAGTTAAGAATAAGTTCAATAAATAAGTTCAAAATAAGTTCAGCAAATAAGTTTAGGAGAAGTTCAGATAACTTCAGTTTAGAATAAGTTCAGACAAAATAAGTCGAAGAGAACATGACCTAAGTTTAAGCAAAATAAGTTGAAGAGAACATGGCCATATTCTTAAAAAAATAAGTCAAAGAGAATAGGGGATCTTGTTTAGAATAAGTTCAGAACGAGTTTAGTAAATAAGTTCATAATAAATTTAGAATAATTTTAGATAAGTTTAGTTTAGAGTAAGTGCAGACAAAATAAATCGAAGAAGAATAAGACCTTACTCTAAACGAAACTTATTCTTAACCTGTTAAGAACAAACTTTCGAACTTATCTCCTGTACCTATTCTGAACTTATTTGCTGAACTTAGGTCTTATTTTCTTCGACTTATTTTTAGAAGAATAAGTTTAGATAAATACTGTTCAGAATAACTTCAGAATAAGTTCAGTATTTAAGTTCACAATGTTTGGCAAATAGATTCACAATAAGGTCAAAAAATAAGTTTAGAATAAGATCAATTCAAAATAAGTTCAATAAATAAGGTTATAATTTTGTTTTTAGAGCCTATTCTCTTCTCCTTATTTCGACTAAACTTATTCTGAACTGAACTTATCTAAACTTATTTTGAATTTATTTGTTGAACTTATTCTGAAACTTATTTATTAAACTTATTCTAAACTTATTCTGAACTTATTATAGAACAAATTTATAAACCAATTTGGTAAACTTATTCTGAATTTATTTACTAAATTTTATTCTAAACGTATTATGAACTTATTAGTAAAACTTATTCTGAACTTATTCTAAACTGAACTTATCTGAACTTATTCTTCAAAATATAAGTTGAAGAGAACATGCCTTAATAAGTTTAGAATATGCTTAGTTCAGAATAAGTTTAGCAAATAAGTTCAGAATAAATTCAGAACAAGTTTAGCAAATAACTTCAAAGTAAATTCAGCAAATAAGTTCAAAGAAGCTCAAATAAGGCTCTGCGCTCCTCGACTTAATTTTTTGAAGAATAAATTGAGATAAGTTCAGTTCATAATAAGTTCAATAAATAAGTTAAGAGTAAGTTCAGTAAATAAGTCCAAAATAAGTTTAGAGTAACTTCAGCAAATAAGTTAAGAATAAGTTCAGCAAATAAGTTTATAAATTTTTATTCTTAAGAAGTTTAGAATAATTTCAAAATAACTTTAGTAAATAACTTCATAATAAGTTAACCAAATACGTTCAAAATAAGTTCAGATAAGTTCAATTCAGCATAAGTTCAGACAAAATAAGTCGAAGAGATCAGAGTCTTATTCAGAACTTATTTGCTAAACTTATTTTAAGCATATTTTCAACTAAACATTCTGAACTTATTCTTTAAATAATAAGTCAAAGAGAGAGTAATTAGCTATTTAGTACCCTGATATATGTGTCATTGATCTTTTTTCGAGCCTCACTTTTTTTACTTAATTTTTTAGTACCTTGAGGTCTTATGTCCTAATTTTTACTACCTTCTAAACTGCTATTTTTATTTTTTAATAACCCATGCAATGTTAGCGTTTGCACATTTGACCCAAAACTTTTTGAAATTATGAAAAGACCCCGAAATTGGGTAACATATGCAAATAGGCTATTTTTAAGTTTTTTTCAGAAAACATGCTTGTTTTAAATGATTAAATTTCTTATAATGACTTTACTGGTATTAGTTATCATAATATACTACTGATATCATAAATATTATTTTTTCTATGATTATATGCCCACCATACTTAGCAACATAATACAGCTTAATTCGAGAGTTTTGATTGTTACCTAAACCTAGTCGGCTTTGGGCTTTGGCATTCCTTTAGCTTCCAATTTACAAAGATTATTAATATTAACCACATCTTCCTTAGATCAAACACTGTATAAATCTGTTCGTTTCCTACCTCGGATCGTAGTCACTAATCAAGTTTTTTTAAATATTTTTAAGGATATTGAGACTTTAATAAAGAAATTATAGTATTTAAGATATAAGGTTTAATTTAATAACATTTCGTACTGTTGAACTTCTTTTGTTGAAATCTTGTAAGTGGAAACACTACAATGGAAAGGTTGAAAATGGAGTTAAGTTACTAAGATCATTATAGATGTTTGCTCATAGAGAAATGGAATATCCTAACTACTCGTTTGCTCAATTATGCTCAAATGGCCGTATCTTTTCTTAGCACTCGACTTCTTTTGTTGTATAGGAGATAGACTACATAGGATGCCATTATGTCTATAGTACATATACTAATGTTTTTACATGACTGCAGCTGTTCTCATATGGCTACAGTAGAGTGCATTATTTTACTAACTTGACACGTGACAAAATCACACAATAATTGTGCAACAACTTTTCAAAGCCCTTAATGCTGACAAGGTTAGTCATCCATGTTGAGATTTTGCATGCCTTCATCTCTAATAATGTCTTCCAGATAATTATCAAAATCTTTGTCAAGTTAAAAATGCTCTAGATTCCATTTTTCACATAATTCATGAAAATATTTATTTCCTTTTTCTAATAGGAATTTTTCAACTTTAACATCAAAGTGATAATCAAAGACATCTTCTGAAATAGCTCGTTCTACCTTTATATATTACTAAAATCATTATGATAAATAAAAGTAGTGTTCCTGCAATACATTAGTGTTTTTTTCCTTTTTTAATTAATGCCCACATTTGATAATAAATGTTGTAAAACTCAATGACTCTTGCTAAAGCAGGATCACTAACTATTTCTTGTCGTTCTGGACACCATTTTTATCATTGATCATTAGGATCATCTAAATCAACTAATTGAATAAGATAATGGATTGGTTTGGCCTTTCCATTTTCATATTCAATTACTGCATAGTGTACCCCAACATTCAAACTTCTATTATGAAAATTTTTGTTGGATCATCAAGAGATATGAGAATATAATGAATCATTTTAAACACACACTGTTAAAATTTAGTTAATTTTGAGAAGAATGGGTACTTTGGATCTAGAATTTCCATGAGGTAAGCCTACATTCTATGTTCCCATACTTTCACAATGGTGTTGTTTATAGGGATTGAATTTATTGGGAATCTTACACCACCCACTCTAGATCTATCAGGAAAGAAGACAGTAGTAATTCATGACTCCTAAATATCATAAGAATAATTATGATAGTAGTCGATGCAGGCTACGTACCAGTAATTGAACCATTTTTTCTCGAATATGAGAGCTTATTTTTTCTTGAATATTATAAGGACACCTTAGATAATTTATTTTTAACTCCAAAAAAGTTAAACCTTTATATTATTAGATAGACAGAAGATAGTAGACCAAAGCCTGATCTACGTTGTGCATGAAATTCTAAAATGTCCATAAGGACTTTACTAGAAGTAGAAACTCGTTCTAGCTATAATGATATTTCATTATAGATTTCCTCCTTTTCTGGCAGGAGTTCTGCTATGATGATCACCATTGGCGAAGTCACGAGCTAAAATATCTGTCAGAGAATTCTTTGATCTCTATATATGTTCTATAGAGAAAGAAATCTGGTTAACCCACAATTGCCAACGGAGGAGTTACCCTTACGCTTGCATATTTGATACATTCTTTTTAGCAAAACCAAGTATTCCTTTGCTATAAGCTTGAATAAGAAAAAGGTCTTGGGGTTAAAAAGATTAAGAACTTTTTAATTCCCCTTATGACTACAAGGATTTCTTTTTCCATCATGGGATAGTTCTATTCTAGTTTATTTAAACTTCTACTACCATATTTGCTGAGTTTTGGTCTTTCTTTGATTTTGAGTACTACACTCTAGTGCTCATTGTTGGCATCTGTTTTAAAAATTAAATAATCTCCTTCATTAGGCATATTAAGAACATGAAGATCTTTACACATCTCTTGGAAGTTGAACAATCTTTCAATCACTAGGGATCCATGTCGAACTTATTTTGTTCTTAAGTTTTTGCTGCAATGGGTTTTTCAATTTGGCTAGACCTTTAATGAAATTTGAAGCACAATAAGACATCCAAGAAACCTTTCTAATTGCTTGTTATCTTTAATTTTTTAAGGAAAGTTTTTTATTTTTTCTGGAATATGCTTTTGTAATATAATTTATGCAACTTTTATTTCTAGTCCCAAAAACTCGATTTCTTATTTGGCATGGATGCACTTGTTCTTACCAAGAATGACATCATGATCAATACATCTTTGCGTAACAGCTAGAACATCATCTTTGTATTGTTCCGTGGTTTTAGAAAAGACAAGAATATCGTTAATGTAAACTAGACAAGAATGATTAAGATCTTTTAAGATGTTATCCATTCTTCTTTAAAATATTTGAGGTGCATTTTTATGACCAAATGGCATTACTGTCCACTCATAATATCCTTAACGAGCACTAAAGGCAGCTTAAAGAATGCTTTCTTCATCCATTTGTATCTGCCAGTATTTGCTTTTGCAATCCATTTTCGAGAACCAATAGGCTTTTTGAATTTTATTAAAAAGGATTGTTTTGTTAGGAATATAATAACTATCAAAGATAGTACTATCATTAAGCTTTTATAATTGATTTTCTGACCATGAAAATGAGATCGGTGTAAGGGCTCTTGCTATTTCTAACTATCCTTTATCCAAAAGTTCTTTGATTTATTTATCAAACTCTTAGATATTTGGTTTGCATACACCAGTTGTTTGATTCAAATAATAGTGGTAGGGTTTAGCAAAGTAATCTTTGCAAATGACTTATATTTGTCCCAAAATTAAAGAGCATTATCAAAGTAGAGTTCTTTGCATAATTGCTCTTGTTGTTGAACAATCTGGCCTTTAATAGAAAATTCAAGTAGTGAGATTGTTGGTTCTATCCCACATTGTCCAGGTATTACATTCACACCACATTGGCTACATGTGTAATGTCCCAGAAACTGATCGTGTTTGAATTAATTTTAAATTTAGCTTTATGCATATAATTATCGATATTCGGATCAGTTAGCCGCGCATTTTTCAAAATAATCAGAACACCATAAGTATCAGAATAAAATAAATTACAAGGGATCTCAGCAAGACCGAGAAATTACCGCGCCATAAATATTTTCTTAGTAATTAAGGAAATTTGGAAGGCGAAATAGGAATAAGCCAAGTGCTTTTGGGATAAGAATAGCATTAGAGTTTGACTAGTTTTTGTCTCAGCTAAAAGAATTGAAAAAGCAACCAAGCACAAAACAAAGGAAACAGAGCTTCAAAACCAAAACACCTCTCTGCCTCCTCCTCCATACACACGACCCCCCGATTGCTTGCCGTCGCTGCACCGGCCAGAGGACGCCGGATCCGGCGCCGCCGCCGATGCCATCGCTACTCTAACCGTCTGGCTATCTCCCTTTCTCCCTCTGTTTCTCTCTCCTACCACCCTTTTCTCCCTCTGTTTCGCTAGCCCAGCCAGGATAGGAGCGGCAACTCTTCTGGCACCTATTGCTAGCCTACTGTCACTGGAAACCTCTTAAGATAGCCTGAAACCATCTCCATCCTCACCCTCCGCCAATTCACTCACTTCCATCCCCACTCCTTTGTAAGCAAGGTAATGCTCTTCCCCTCTTTCTCCTTTCCAAATTCAATTTCATAGTGGGCGCTACGAAATGCTGGTGAGCTATTTGTGATGTACAACAATTACTTGTGCTAATCGATTTAATAAATTTGAGAATAGGAAGTTAGTTGATGGAATTATGGAGATTATGAATGAATTGGATAGTAGCAATTTAATGGATTGATTTATGAAATTCTGGATGAATTAATTTGGGTATGGGTGTGAATAGGTTTGTGAGGATTTGCTTAACTTAGTCTATGACAAGTTAATTGGACAAGGTTATAAATAGATACTTAAATGGTGCTGGTGTTAGAGTGCTTAGAGGAGGTGGGAATGGAGTTGATAAACTTTAGATTATTGGAGGCTTTGGAGCTAAAGTTAGTATTAGTCAGTGGAGTAAATAAATCAAAGGGATTATGAGGAACCTGGTCAAATTGGAGAGAGGAACGGATGAGATAGCTTGGCTGAAGAATCATCAGAACTATGAGATTGTGGAGTTATTGTGATGAATACAATTATAAATAGTAAAGGGAGCAAGTGAACTTCTTGTTATGGCTAGGTAAGGAAAAGGAAAAAGGGGAGGGGACTGGAGAGGTTGTTACCCCCAAATTAGTTAGAATATATGCATAAGAATAATGTGATTTAGTTAAGTGAATAGGTATGGAGTAAGGAGAATATTTTTCTAATAATCATATCAACCAAAAATTCACATGAGGTTTAGTCGAGTTAATCAAGTGTCTAAGGATGGCTAGTAATACCTAAACTAAGTTGGAGTTGGCAAGAATGAGACGTAAATAAATAAGGAGAATATTTCGATTATTCTTTGTAAGCCAACAAAAAGGGAAAGAACCATAAGGCATTTCCAAGTCAGAGCCTGTAACGTTAGTCATTTCTTGTTAATCGTGATAATTAAAAACATATCGATATTAAGGAATGAAGACTCACTTAAGTAAATGACTCTAGACATAGGATTTGAATCGAATCGTACAAAAAGAAAAGAAAAAGTGAAAATCAATTCTCCTCTAGGTACATTATTACTTGTACCCTTTAAAAACGTTTAAATTTACATTTATTAATGTTAGCAAATTTTTATTCGGCCATTAGAACCTTTAGGACCATTTCAGTGTTCATTGTCTAATAAGCCATGTTCAATGTTCATAGATATCTGCTAGCAGAATTCATTGTAGGCCCTTTCTGTTAAATGGGAATTCATAGTTTATTGTAATTACCATGGTTGCTATTCATAGACATAGGGTCCTAATCTAGGCTGAAGAATTAATTATTAACTGTTTATTCAGTATAATGTTTCTTAAAGGACATTTACAAACATTATTTTGACGTTGCGCGGACGGTCACTGTCTCCTACAAAAGCCCATTTAATTGTACAAGGATAACGTATTAGGCGATCACTCATCTTTTATGGTTTTGTGTTTTCAAACTGTTTTAGGGAAGGATAAACAATCGGAGAACATGTGGGAACCCCACGAAGTTAAGGGCCCAAGAGACATGGGCCAGGGCAGTTGATGTTAATTATCTAATCTAGTTAAATATTTTGTGCGGATGTAGTTTTGCTTTTAAGTTGCTAATGAATGTTGCACAGAATGTAAATTTATTTTGGACTGAGTTTTATCATAGGAGTTAACTGGTGAAATTTTTGAGACAAGTTGAACTTGAGTTGTTGTGTAATATACCCTGGGGGCTAGCATCTAGCCACGTTTAGTTCTTATCTATAGCCTTGTCCCTAAAGGATAGCGGTAACACACTAGCTGCATAACACTTTTTGCTAGCTTTAATACTTGTTAGAGCATGTAATTAAAGGATAATTGGGCTGGGGTGTTACAGAAGTGGCATTAGAGTGTAGTTGTGGATGCAGCTTGATTAATCACTGTCGTTATCTCGTTAAGGCACCTTAAGTATGAATAGAAGGAGGATGCGAGGTTAACAGCAATGTAGTCGATGGAGTGAGGAATAGGATTCTAAATTTTAGGGATACGGTATGGATGTGAAATGCAGTAAATTGAATATAGGAAAGTGTGTATTTTTTATGTAGGGATGCTTACCAAGTATGTGCATATATATATATATATATAGATATATAGATATATATATATATAATATATATATATATATATATATATATATATATATATATATATATATAGCACATATTATGTGGATTAATAAATGTTTTATGCTAATGACGGATGGTGGGACATGGGGCCCCTGATGCAGTACCCCCCGAGGATCCCCAAGATCCCCCACTAGTTCCAGCGCCTCCCCAGGGAGGAGATCCGCATCCCCTACCATCACTTGTCCCCAAACTACTGATCGACGATGAGGGTTACGACACTGACATATCAGATCTCTAGGTAGGGGATGGCGGATATGACTTATGGGGGGAGAATGATGATAGTCATAGCGACTTAGACAATGTCTTGAACGTGATTGATGTTTGTGAGTCCCCAGAGGTCATAGGGATAAGTTCTTATGAGGATTCTTGGAATTCAAGGTCAGAGACTAGTAATCGTAACGACCCAAATTACCAACCTAAAGGGTGGAACCGAGAAGGAAGCAATGACAGTTTTAAAGTAGTGGGAATGGTGAATCCATTGGTAGTTCTATAAACATGTAAATATGTAAGATAGTAGGCTGAAAACTAACCTTAGTAGGGGGCAGGACCTTAGGTTGTAAGGTTAGAGTAGTGTTAAACCAACCTCACCCACTCATTTTTCAAAGAAAGTGGGTCTTTTATACAACCACCTTGAAGATCATACTTCCAGTGGGCTCATGTAGCATGTGTTGGTAGTATCTATGTGTATATAACTTGTGTTGTGTTTATGTATGAAGCATATGCAATGGTTAATCTAATAAAAAGTACAAGTTCTATGTACATGAGTATAGAAATTGCTAAACTATAGGCAGATGAAACTTCTAATAAAAGGGAAAACTGAAATGATGAAATGCAATGGCTTGTTTAAGGATACTGCTTGGCCAATACGGGCAAATTAAGAACAAGCAAGGGCAAAATGAGACGAGTTGTGTATAATTAACATTGATAACCAGAAAGCATAAGTGCAAAACTGTGAGGAAATGAATCAGTGAGAGCTAATATATTTGTATATATGTAACAGAATGGCAGATCCAAATGACAATGTTCTACAGCATGATTTGCAAGTGAATACTGAGAAAGATGTGCCAGCTAACTCTGTCAATCCGAATATGTAGGATGTGATCCTTCAAAGAATCCAGGAAGTTGTTAGTGGACCCCCAATTCTCGAAAATGTTGAAGGCAAAGAGGGACTATTAGATGATCTGGATCCTGAACTAATGGCCAAGATTGTAGTTGAGGTAACAAAGAAGCCTAGGGGGTCAGGATCTAGAAAGGATGAGCAAGAAAATAAGCTCTTTGATATAGTTGTGAAATGGAATCCAAGAACATATGATGGTAAAGAAGATCCAGTGTTACTTGAAGAATGGGTTAGACAGATGAAAAAGATATTTGGCATTGTGGAAGTCCCTGGTAATAGACGTGTAAACATTGGAGCTTTTTATCTTATGGGATATGCTAACATTTGGTGGGGAATGGTTAAGCGCACCTTCAAAACTCTAAGGCCATTTGGAGTAAGTTCAGCGAGGCATTACGCACCAAGTTTTATCCAATGCATTTATAGAAGCAAAAGCAAAGGGATTTCTTAACCCTGTGACAGGGTAATTTGTCAATGATGGAGTGCGCCAGCCATTTTGCTGAACTCTCGAGGTTTGCCTCTGAATATATGGCTACAGACAGAATGAGGATGTCAAGGTTTGAAGAAAGCCTGGCGCCTTATATTAGGAACCAGTTAGCAGGATAGCCTGTACAAACTAGCCAAGAACTATATGAACGTGCTGTTGAAATTGAGCAGGGAAAAACTAAATTAAGAATGACCAATCCAGTCAACCTTAGGAAATGGTGGGATGATAAAGGTACATAGGCTGGAGGATTTCCTAGCAAGAAACCTAACCCCATGAAATCAAGACCTCACGGCTCAGTCTCCACGAGAAAACATTGCACTAAGTGTGGTCGTACGAACCACAACACTGCGGAATATAAGGTGGGGATGAATTGCTATTTTTGGTGTCGAGATTCGAACCATTTGATTGCCAATTGTCCTACTAGGCCTACCCCACCAGTTAAGGATTATACTCAAGTTTCTAAACAAGGTAAGAGCACTGCTCCTACGACTGGCCGTCAAATGGCAGAGTGTATGTGATCAACAAAAAGTAGGCTGAAGACTCAGGAACCATTGTGACTGGTATGTTTCCTTCCAATTCAACACCTTGTGTTGTTTTATTTGATTCCGGAGCTACATATTCCTTTATTTCATCAAAAGCAGTGTCCCAGATAGAGATGGAGGCACATAAGCATCCTGTAGATTTAGATATGTTCAACCATAAACTATGATATTTTATACCCTTTCGTTATCTAATATTTGCTCAAAATAAATGAATAAAATTAAATTTTTATATATTTTTGTTTATTTTGTAGAAATTTTGAAAATTTGGAAAATAAATTACTAGGTCAAGAGTTGGATCAAGGTTGATGAATAGGAAAAGAAGGATCAACCTAGAGTCTCGGTTCGTTTTGCAAGCAAGGTCCAATCCATGGCCTTCCCCCTTTTGTCTCCCCCTTTCTCCCTCTCTGGGCCTGCCTAGATTGGTTCCTAGCAGCCAAAGCCTGGCCCAGATGCAGCCCCTCCAGCATAGTCCACTTCTTTTCTTTTCTTTTGCTTCTTTTTCTTTCAAGTGGGCCGGTTCATATGCTCCCTCTTCTTTCTCTCTTGGACTGGCCTGCTTGCTTCCTCTTCTCCTTCCCGGTCCAGCCTATCTTCTCACTTAAGTGAATGTTAGCTGGGCATGTGACCAACTTCTTTCTTTCTTCCCCCCCATGGTCGTTCTTCTTTTTTATTCCATGCCTGAGAAATCCACGAATAGGGCCACGAATAGAGCACGAACAAAGCCCTTTCGCCTTCCTCCTATGCATCACTCTCTCTCTCTCTCTCCCTGTTAGAATGTATAAAGTTTTGATGATAAAAAATCCAAGTGTTATCGTTGTTGCTCCAAACAGGCTTTCCAAACAGGACCTTACTGTTGTTCTCAATGTATTAAAACTGCTTGACTAATGGTTTATCAAGAACAGGTACTCAAATCAGCAATGTAAGAACACCTGTGAGGAACAGGTTCTGTGAGGTGTTTTGAAGCATATCCTGAGAAGTGTTTGAAACATAAGATATGTGCAGCTGTGACAAACAGGTTCCGTGCGGTGTTTGAAGCATATTCTGTGAAGTGTTTGCAGCAAAGTCGTTCTACAAGATGACTAGTGGTTACAACAAGATGTCTTGATTTGATTTGGTTTTATATTTTTAGACTCTTGTTAATATGCCAATTAGAAAGTTTTAATTTACCACTCACTGGAAACGGTTTTGCTTTTCGAAAAATATTTCGGATCACCCTTCAGAACAACCCTGGAAACAGGGCGATCAGGGTGTTTCCAGAATAAGCTGCGAAAAACTGCTTTGTACGATTTTTATCTTTTGGATTTTGAGCAGCTTCTTCAAAGATTTGCAAGAAAGATTTTTCTATGGAGTATCTTATTCATTACCCTAAAAAACGGTTATCAAAAATCTTAAGGGATTTGCAAAATCTTTTTGAATAAAAAGAATATCCAATTTTTGGCAAGTGGATAAGGTAGTTGAGAAAAACATGGGCTAGCTGCTGAAGAACACCGCCTTATGCACGCGGTTCAGGAAGTGTTTTCAGCTCATGTCACCTTACCCCTTGTAGCTAAAGGATTCTATTTTCTCTAGGATTTTAGTTTCCAAAAATTTCAGAAATAGTTTTTCCATCCCTTGTAGGTAAAGGATTCTATATTCTTCAGATTTTTTAGTTTCCAAAAATTTGATGAATTGTGTTCCAAGCACTATAAAAGGCGGCTTCTTACAATCTTGGACACATCGGTTTTCAAAGAGAAAAAATCTGAGTTCATGAGCTAAAACGTTTGAAAAGAAAACCGAGCCTTGTGAGTGAATTAATTGAGCTTTCAAAGTTGGCATACTAGGACTTCATTGTACCCTATATTAGCTTAGTTAAAGAAGCATTGTAATAGGGTGTTTTTCCTTTATATTCTTCTTTCACAAGAGCGAGAAGAGTGTGTGTCCAAATCAAGGGGATTTTGGACGTGGGGTAACTCGTCTTAGGGAAGACAAGTTACGTGTGTTACAAGTTGTAACAAGGTGTGTTACTATTGTAACGTGTTTAGCCCGTTTAGTGAAGTGTGCAAATCCTACAGGAGGTAGGTCGTGGTTTTTAACCTCAGTTGGGCTAGAGGTGTTTTCCACGTAAAAATCCTGTGTCCATTATTTCCGCATTCAATTTTGTTGGATTTTCGCTTCTGCTTATCTCAGAAACAACCTGTGCGAACAGGGTCTAAGACTGTTTGTCAGCAACTTGCGAAAATCGGACACCACAATTCACCCCCCTCTTGTGGTTGTGTACTCTCTAATTCAACAAGTGGTATCAGAGCAGGTTCTCCTTTGAAAAGCTAACACCTTTGAGAGATCCTTGAAGATGAGTACTCCACAAGGCATGCTTGAAGGTCAATCCATAACTCGTCCACCATACTTTAATGGCCAACACTATAGTTGGTGGAAGAATAGGATGGAAAACTACATCCAAGCCGAGGACTATGAGTTGTGGATGCTCATCAAGCATGGACCACTCATCCCTAAGAAAACAACTGAAGATGGAAAGTCAATCCCCAAGGAGCCTAAGGAGTTCAATGCTGAAGATTACAAGATGATGGAGAAGAATGCCAAGGCCAAGAAACTCCTATATTTTGGCCTAGGTCCTGATGAATATACTCGCATATCTGAATGTGAGTCGCCCAAAGAAATCTTGGATGCTTTGCAAGTAGCTCACGAAGGGACCAATCAAGTAAAGCAATCCCGGATTGAATTGCTTATGAGAAAGTATGAGCTATTCGAGACGGGTGATCGGGAAAGTATGATGGACATGTACACTCGCTTCACTCACATAACGAATGATTGAAATCCTTGGGAAAATCCTTCACCACCGAAGAATTCGTAAGGAAGATCCTAAGAATTTTACCTCATTCTTGGGAAGCGAAAGTAACGGCCATCCAAGAAGGTAAGGACATGAACAAGATCACCCTAGATGAGCTGATTGGCAACCTCCGAACATATGAACTTAGGAAATATTCTCAACAGAAAGATGAGACAAAGAGAGAACGAGGTCTTGCACTAAAGGCCTTAGAAGATGATTCTGATTCTGAGGAGGAGGAGATTGCCATGATGACTTAAAAATTTAAGAAGTTCTTCAAGAAAGTCAAAGAAAACATCAAAAGGAAGGACTTCGGCAAAGCCAGGAACACCCATCGGGAACAGTTCACTGGGTGTTTCAAGTGTGGTAAGCTGGACCACATTGTGAGAAACTGCCCACTACACAAGGAAGAATAAGAACCCGAACACCCCAGAAAACAGGGGAGGAAACAGGGTGTAAGCAGCTCAGCGAAAAGATTCTCAAAAGCTATGCTCACGGCCTGGGGAGATTCAAGTGAGGATGAGGAAGGGTCTGAAGCTGGGGAAGCTGATGTAACACTCATGGCAAGGAGTGACACTGATTTAGATGATGGGTCAACGGATAGTCTGACTCAACTCAAGAACAAGGTACGTGGTCTAAATAAATCAACTCTTGAGAAATTAGTGTACAATATAATGGATATATGTGCTGAATTAAAAGGGGATGTTCGAGATTTAGAACTTGAAAATGAAACCCTTAAATTAGAAAAGCTTGAAGTTGACAAAGAGACTCTTGCCTTGCATGAAAACATCAATGTGCTTAAAGAAACTCTACTCATGAAAGAAGAGACTTGTTCCACTAAACTGACTGAGCTAGAAAAAGAATCTCTTGACTTAAAAGGTAAGGTCGAGTCTTTGCTGGAAGAAAACAGAAACTTGCTTGAAAAAATAAAACACTTAGAATCGGACCTTGCCACAAACAAGCTCTGGAACAGGTCCTCAAGGGCGTTGGAATGGTTAAACACTCATCATAGTCAAAATAGAAGAGGACTAGGTTTTGTGCCTAAGATGACCTACCCAGTGAATAACAAATATGTGGGATTACCTGAAAATATTGTTTGTTTTCATTGTGGTAAAACGGGGCATTATCGATATGCTTGTCCTATAAGAAAGTATGCCATTAAAAAGAACTCAGTGCATGTAAAACAAATGTGGGTTAGGAAAGATGAGATTTACACGTCTAAAGGAATGGGACCCAAGTGGATCTGGGTTCCCAAAACTAACCCTTGATTTGTTTTGCAGGCTGAAGTGAGAGAGAACAACCCAGCAAACAATCCAGCAAACAGTGCAGGAAACAGTCTAGGGAACAGGCAGCTGTGGTATGTTGACAGTGGGTGTTCGAGGCATATGACTGGTGAAAAATCCAATTTTCTCTTACTTACAGCATCAGAAGGAGGGAGTGTGGCATTTGGAAACGGCAAATCTGGGACAATTGTCGGTATAGGTAAGATAGGTGAGTCACTCTCCCATTCAATTGACAATGTTTATTTTGTGGATGGTTTAAAACACAACTTGTTAAGTGTGTCCCAACTGTGTGACAAAGACAACCGAGTAGTGTTCTCTCCAACACGTTGCTTGGTTGTAAACATGAACACAGGAGATGTTGTGTTGAGGGGAAAGCGACACAAAAATGTTTATAAAGTGTGTATTTCTACTCTTCCCCAAAATAATTTGACTTGTTTGAGTGCCTTAAAACATGATGTTATGCTTTGGCATAAAAGACTAGGTCATGCAAGCCACTCTCTTTTGAACAAACTTGTAACCAAAGATTTAGTACTTGACTTACCTTCCATCAAATTCAATGATGACAAGGTATGTGATGCATGTGCCAAAGGCAAACAAGTCAAAAATTCATTTAAGTCTAAAAAGTGTATAAGCACTACTCGACCCCTTGAATTAATACATATGGATCTATGTGGTCCAATGAGGATCATGAGCCGAGGTGGCAAGAGGTATGTGCTTGTGATAGTGGATGACTACTCTCGTTTCACGTGGACTTTGTTTTTGGCTTCTAAAGATGAAACTTTTTAAAAATTTTTTGCTTTCATTAAAAAGACTGAAAAGAGGGTAGGACATTCTTTGGTATGCATAAGGTCTGACCATGGTACAGAATTTGAAAATTCGAGCTTTATTGACTATTGTAATGAGCATGGTGTTGATCACAATTTTTCAGCTCCAAGAACACCCCAACAGAACGGGGTGGTAGAGCGCAAAAATCGTACTCTAGAGGACATGACTAGAACAATGCTTGTTGCTAGTGGCCTTCCTAGAAATTTTTAGGCTGAAAGCTTTAAACACATCATGTTACATTATAAATAGATGCATGATTAGACCTGTTCTTAACAAAACTCCTTATGAGATCCTCAAAGGAAGAAAACCAAATATTTTGCATTTGAGAGTTTTTGGGTGTAAATGTTTTGTGCATAATAATGGAAAGGATGCCTTAGGGAAATTTGATCCAAGGAGTGACGAGGCAATATTCCTCGGTTACTCCTCACATAGTAAGGCATACAAAGTGTTTAATAAGAGAACCTTGTGTGTTGAAGAAAGTGTGCATGTGCTTTTTGATGAAACTAACTCTCTAAGTGAGAATGATGCACAGGAGGAAGACCTCGAACTAGGTCTTGTTAAAAAAAGACATGCTGCTTCAAGATGAACCAGGTAAGGATCAACCTGAGAGATCAAGGTCTGAAGCTGTTCTTCAGGAAGGTAGACAGGGTGTGAACCAAACAGGGGGAAACAGGGTGGAACCCTGTTCGGGACAACATCAGCCGAACCCTTCTGAGATAATTTCAGGAATAGGCTCCCAAACAGGCTTGGGAACAGGACCTGAACTTGTTTCGCCAAGTATTCCAGCTAGGATGGAGAGCATATCTGTGAACCCACTTTCATCACGATCATGGAAATACCAAAGTTCACATCCTCTTGATCAAATTTTGTCTGATATTAATGCAGGAGTTCAAACTAGATCTAGGCTTAAAAATTTCTGTGCTTTCTATGCTTTTCTCTCAAAAATTGAGCCTAAGAATATTAATGAAGCTCTTGCAGATTCAGATTGGGTCACAGCCATGCAAGAAGAACTCCATCAGTTCGAAAGAAACAAGGTATGGCACCTTGTGCCACGGCCAGAGGATAGAACAATCATTGGAACCAAGTGGGTGTTCCGTAACAAGCTAGATGAGTGCGGAACAGTCACTAGGAACAAGGCCCGGCTGGTGGTTCAAGGCTACAACCAAGAAGAGGGAATTGATTATGAAGAGACTTTTGCACCTGTTGCAAGGATGGAAGCCATTCGAATCTTGATAGCTTTTGCAGCCCACATGGAGATCAAGTTATATCAAATGGATGTTAAAAGTGCGTTTCTAAATGGGTACCTTAAAGAGGAAGTGTATGTCAAACAACCCCCCGGTTTTGAAAGTGATGAATTTCCTAACCATGTTTTCAAACTTGACAAGGCACTTTATGGTTTAAAACAAGCTCCTAGAGCTTGGTATGAGCGGTTGTCAAGCTTTTTATTGGAAAATAATTTTGCAAGAGGCAAGGTAGACAATACCTTGTTTCTAAAATCTAAGGGGGAACATTTGTTGATTGTCCAAGTATATGTCGATGACATCATATTTGGTGCAACTCATCATGAATTGTGCAATGAATTTTCAAAAATGATGAGGAGTGAGTTTGAAATGAGCATGATGGGTGAGCTTAATTTCTTTTTAGGCTTGCAAATCAAGCAAACTTCAAACGGCACCATGATCCATCAACAAAAGTATATTAAGGAATTACTTAAGCGTTTTGGGATGGAGTCAGCCAAGCCCATTGATACTCCCATCTCTCCTTCAACTAGGTTGGTAATGGATGATGGTAGTCCCTCAGTTGAGGAGAAATCCTATAGGGGCATGATAGGGTCACTCTTATATCTAACTGCTAGTAGACCTGACATTGTTTTTAGTGTTGGTCTATGTGCACGTTTTCAGTCAAACCCTAAAGAAACTCATCTAAAGGCTGTTAAAAGGATTTTTAGGTACTTAAGACATACACCTGATCTAGCCTTATGGTATCCTAAAGGTTGCAACTTTGATCTTGTTGGGTATGCTGATGCTGATTACGCAGGTTTCTTGGTTGATAGGAAAAGCACCTCAGGTATGGCTCACTTTCTTGGACCTTGTTTGGTATCTTGGGCAACCAAGAAACAACTCTCTGTTGCCTTGTCCACAGTAGAAGCTAAGTATGTGGCAGTTGCATCTTGTTGTGCTCAGTTATTATAGATAAGACAACAACTCAGGGACTTTTGTGTTGACATAGGATGCATTCCTATTTATTGTGACAATACAGGTGCAATTAACATTGCCAAAAATCCATGTCAACACAAAAGAACAAAACATATTGACATTCGTCATCATTTCTTGAAAGACAATGTTGAAAATGGAGTGATCTCAATGAATTTTTGTGCCACTGAAAATCAAATTGCTGATATATTCATAAAGGCATTGAGTAGAGAACAATTTAAAAGGAATAGACTCGAACTAGGCTTAATTAGAACAACCTGACCAACCTGTTCTCTCTCCCTGTTTGCAAAATTTAAAAGTGACGGGTACAACATGTTAAATTTTTGTTTGCAATCAACTTGTGTGCTATGTTTAGCATATGTGAGGTTTGCAACTTGCTGACACTCGTTGAGGTCTAATGAGATTGCCCTTATTGTCCAATGTTACCGAGCAAGTAACCTCAAGAACAAGCATCAGGAACAGGTACGCCTCTTGTTTGTCAAATGTGTGCAACAAATTGAAAACTGCTAATCTCTTCCCGAGGCGTGCACAATAAATGCTAAAGTCCGTTGCAAAAACGGGCAAAATCTTTTAAAGATTTCGCACGTCTCTCTCTCCCTTTAAAGCTCTTGCTCAATCTCTCACCTCCACCGAAACTCTCTTGCTTTGAAACTCTGTTCAAGAAACCCTAATCTCTCTCCTTCCTCTGAAAAATGGCGTTCCCCATTAGCTTCGAGAGCTCCTCGACCTTGACCCAGGGCAACCAGACACAGGGTACAGCCTTGCAAACAGCCACAGCCCTATTTGCACCTACACAATTTCTGACGGCCCTCATGGAAGGTAAAAATACTGAACCTCCTCGATCCATTGCCTATAAACCTTTTGGGTTTTTGAAAAGTATCGACCTTAGAACAGTGAATTTGAAATTGGAAGACATCCCGTACAAATTTGGGTGGGAATTGATTTTGTTTGGTGAAACGGGCGCATGTCAACCCCAAGAACTTGTTGGGGCATCTGAAAGAGAAATTGGGGGCTTTAGATGAACTTTTTCTGTTGGACCATGGGTTAGATGACATCAACTCGTTTGGGCTGTTTCCTGAGCAGGAAACAGGGTCAGAAACAGGGCCTGAAGTTTTTAAGGAAAACCTAGGGGAGGATTTATCAAGAGAAGAAGGGGGAAGTAGTGGTCAACTGGAGGAGGCCCCTGCCAAAACTGAACAAGCCACACCGGTACCACCAACCGGTGAGAAACGCAAACGGTACAAAATTGTGGCTAGGCGTACTAGAATGCCAAGAACACGACCACCATCAAGGCCTAAAAGCGGCCAGACTGAAGAGCCCTCAAAAAGTGAACCCCTTGTCAAACCAAAACCACAAATCCCCTCTTCGGCCAAACCCACAAACAGACCCACAAGAAAATCAGCCCGAATAGCTTTTCACTCCACTCCTCGTCCTGCCAAACAGTCAGCCCCTATTGTTGAGGAGATTGATTCTTCCTCTGAGCCTTCATCAGATAGCGACACTGAGAACACTGCCTTCAAATAGGGCACGCTCGTGTTCTCAGAGTCCTCAAAGGATAAGCCTCTTCCTATACCAAAACCATCACCCCTCAAAACTCCCAAGAGAAAAGCCTCCCTCAAACATGCCTCCACCCAAGACCCTCCTACTGAGCCCAAACCTAAACGAGCCAAGAAATCTACCCCGTCTGCAATCTCAGCCAAACTGACCCAATTGATTCAGAGACGGGTTGTCAGGGGCAAAATTATAAAGGTCAAATATTTTGAAGAACAGGGACTGGGGGTGTTTCTGCACAAGCTGCATGCACAGGGGTGGTATGAGTTGTTTACAAACACCCAGCTGGGGTGTTCTGTACATGAGTTGGCAGTGTTCTATGCCAACTGTACTGTCACCGAAGGAGTGGTGATAAGTATTGTTAATGGGAGGCAATTTCGCTTTGATGCGAAGATATTAGGGGACATTCTGGGGATTCCCTCAACAGGCTTTGATATATATGTGAGGGAAGACAAGACTATTCTAGGGACAGCCAGGCTGCTGGAACTCACCCAGAAATTTAGCCAGCAACCAAGCCTGCAAACACCTAAGTCTGTGAAGAAAGGGGACATGATATCGCTCCATCAATTGCTATTTTGATTTATCATCAAGAATGTCATCCCCAGAGGCCAGGGTTGCAATCTTGCTGATGCCATGGATCAGTGTTTGATGGATCTGATGGACACGGAAGTGCAAATTAACCTTCCTGCCATCATGACTCGACATATTGCAAGAATTGCAAATACCTCTAGGGAACATGATCTGGGATACGGCTTCTTTCTGAGTAGTGTGTTTGAGCACTTTGGGGTGACACTGCAGAAGAAGGTGGGCGCTCAGTTCATTGATGAGATCGGGAGTAACACCCTTATGGGGTGTGGGTATGCTTTGATTGAAGGGTCTGCCTCAGAACAGGGGACCAGAACACCCCGTCCTCCTGTTCCTGGCAGTTCCTCAACCAAGCTTGAGGCTGCTTTGGAAGAAAACTCTCGCCTCAGTACTGAGCTTAACGCTGTAAAGGCTGCCCTGGACGAGGAAAAAGCTCTAAATGCAAAACGCCATGCAGATCTCCTCGCCCTTCTCTCTTCACTTTCAGCAAAATTTTCTCCTTCTGCTCCTTGAACACCCCTCATGAGCTGTTCCCATCTGTTGTTCTCATAGCCTGTTCTCACTTCTCTTGGTGAATCAGTTTGTACTCTGTTGCACTCTTTTGATGAATGACAGGATATCTTGTTTTTTGATTGGCTTTGCCTTGCTTGCTTTTTGTTGTGAATTGCTTGTGTGTGACTAGGATGGCCAATCTCATTACCGTACCAAAACACTTGAGTGTATCGCCTGTTGACTTTCCTCCATTACCCAAGTGGTGGTGATAGCAAACACCCTCTGTTTGACTGTTCGCCCCTACTTTTTAATGATGCCAAAAGGGGGAAGATAGGTTGACCAATATTGTTTTAGTTCTGCCATGGACGAGTTAATTTTCTTACAATCTTTTCGATACTAACTGCTTCATGTGAATTTGAATAATTGGTACAAATCACTTAAATTGCCCTTGAAAGTCAATATGGTCACTTGGTTTGTCATCATCAAAAAGGGGGAATTTGTTAGAATGTATAAAGTTTTGATGATAACAAATCCAAGTGTTGTTGTTGTTGCTCCAAACAGGCTTGCCAAACAGGACCTTACTGTTGATCTCAATGTATTAAAACTGCTTGACTAATGGTTTATCAAGAACAGGTACTCAAGTCAGCAATGTAAGAACACCTGTGAGGAACAGGTTCTGTGAGGTGTTTTGAAGCATATCCTGAGAAGTGTTTGAAACATAAGATATGTGCAGCTGTGACAAACAGGTTCCGTGCGGTGTTTGAAGCATATTCTGTGAAGTGTTTGCAGCAAAGTCGTTCTACAAGATGACTAGTGGTTACAACAAGATGTCTTGATTTGATTTGGTTTTATATTTTTAGACTCTTGTTAATATGCCAATTAGAAAGCTTTAATTTACCACTCACTGGAAACGGTTTTGCTTTTCGGAAAATATTTCGGATCACCCTTCAGAACAACCCTGGAAATAAGGCGATCAGGGTGTTTCCAGAATAAGCTGCGAAAAACTGCTTTACACGATTTTTATCTTTTGGATTTTGAGCAGCTTCTTCAAAGATTTGCAAGAAAGATTTTTCTATGGAGTATCTTATTCTTTACCCTAAAAAACGGTTATCAAAAATCTTAAGGGATTTGCAAAATCTTTTTGAATAAAAAGAATATCCAATTTTTGGCAAGTGGATAAGGTAGTTGAGAAAAACATGGGCTAGCTGCTGAAGAACACCGCCTTATGCACGCGGTTCAGGAAGTGTTTTCAGCTCATGTCACCTTACCCCTTGTAGCTAAAGGATTCTATTTTCTCTAGGATTTTAGTTTCCAAAAATTTCAGAAATAGTTTTTTCATCCCTTGTAGGTAAAGGATTCTATATTCTTCAGATTTTTTAGTTTCCAAAAATTTGATGAATTGTGTTCCAAGCACTATAAAAGGCGGCTTCTTACAATCTTGGACACATCGGTTTTCAAAGAGAAAAAATCTGAGTTCATGAGCTAAAACGTTTGAAAAGAAAACCGAGCCTTGTGAGTGAATTAATTGAGCTTTCAAAGTTGGCATACTAGGACTTCATTGTACCCCATATTAGCTTAGTTAAAGAAGTATTGTAATAGGGTGTTTTTCCTTTATATTCTTCTTTCACAAGAGCGAGAAGAGTGTGTGTCCAAATCAAGGGGATTTTGGACGTGGGGTAACTCGTCTTAGGGAAGACAAGTTACGTGTGTTACAAGTTGTAACAAGGTGTGTTACTATTGTAACGTGTTTAGCCCGTTTAGTGAAGTGTGCAAATCCTACAGGAGGTAGGTCGTGGTTTTTAACCTCAGTTGGACTAGAGGTGTTTTCCACATAAAAATCCTGTGTCCATTATTTCCGCATTCAATTTTGTTGGATTTTCGCTTCTGCTTATCTCAGAAACAACCTGTGTGAACAGGGTCTAAGACTGTTTGTCAGCAACTTGCGAAAATCAGACACCACAATTCACCCCCCTCTTGTGGTTGTGTACTCTTTAATTCAACATTCCCTCATTCATTCCATCATTACTTACTAAGAAGGCGGTTTTCAAGCATTCAAGGGGCAATTATTTTGGGGGAAACGAGTCCGGTTTTGGTGGAGGCATTTTTATAGGATGTCGCATGGTAGAGCAGATTAAGGGGTAGCATAGTGGTAGATTTCACTTTTGAATTTCACTTAAGTCTTCGATCTTCATTTGTGATTTAGGTTTTAGTTCCAAATTGATGCAATTTTTGGTTTGGGGAGGTTTTTATGGTTTTCTTTCTCTTCAGACATTGTTTCAACTCCCTTTATTTTTTTTGTTTTCTTTAAGGTTTCATAGATTAGTCTTTAGATTCTGAAGTTTGTAGTCTTTCTCTTTAGATTCGGTTTTAAATTCTTTATCTTCAGATCTAATTTGTAGTGTTAATGATTCAGCCCAGATTCTCAAGTTTGTAATTGTCCTAATTTTTTTGTTTCAATTTAAGAGATGTTTTTGGGATTTAGAGTTGAGTTTGCTTGATTTGGATATGAATGTCATGCTTTGAGTTCGCTCAACTGCACTGCTGCGAAGACTCCATTGTTTTCCTTTTGCTTCATCTTCCCCTGCTTCTTTGCCCAGGTTCGAATTGCCCAAGTTATGCTACTCGAGAAATCTGATTTGTGGATAGTCGCAAGTAGGTGTTAGTGAGTCAAAACTGTTTACATTTTGGTGCCTTATTCTTACTTTTCTTTAATTCTTTGCAAGCTTAGTGTTAGGTAATTTTTAGCATCTTCTTTGTTAATTTAGTTTAAAAGTTTTGGTAATCTGATTTCACAACCATCCCTGAGGATGACATCCGTATTTGATACGATGATTAACTGTATACTTGCTAGAATTATAACAAGTTTTTGGAGCCGTTGCCGGGGATGACGTTATGAAATTTAGTTGCCTCAAGTCGTAGTTTAGTATTAAAGTTGTTCAAGTCATTTTCGTTTTAATTTTAGAGTTGTGATTTTTAGTTTCAGTTGAGTTGTTATTTCGTTTAGTTTAGTTTTAATTTTGAATTTAGTTAATATTTTGATTTTGATTTTTGTTTTTGTTGAGATTAGTTTAATTTTAATTTTTAAATGTTCTTCATTGCTGAAAAAATAGTGCTAATGAATTTGGTGTATGTGCAGCAAGAAGATATAAGGTAGAACTGATCCGGAAAACAAAATTAGAACATTCACTAATTTCACGTCAGATTATTCATTATTTTTAGCATCTGTTTGAATTCTTTGAAGCTGTTCTGGTGTGATTTTTACTGTGCAAATATTTTTCTTAGATTCAGCATAATGTTTAGAATTTGCGTGAATTTTTCTGAATTTTTTGGGACTATTTAGATTTTTCTGTGAATTTTAGACTTGATAATTTGTTTGCATTTTTCTGTACTGTTCGGGCATAGAAAAAATTCAAGACAAATTATATTTATGTCCCTGGTAATTGTGTGGACTTTTCTGTGTATTTAGTTCTAATTTTAGGATTTTTATTTTCTGTTTTAATTTTGTTTTTAGAATTAGGTTGCTTAGGTGTCAATTTATTTCTTATTTTCTTTTAGTTTCTTTGTGTTTGTGCTTTTGTTTTATTTTTCTTATTTTTTGTTTGTATAGTGTTTTTAGTTTTGATTCACTTTTTTATTTTGTTTTGTGGCTTAAAAGAAAGAAAAGAAAAAAAAAAGAAAAATCAAAGATCAAAAAAAAAATTAGAAAAAGAAAAAGACCAAAAACAAAACCTTTAGTGCAGGTGTGGGACTTATATGACTAGTTGGGTTAGAAATTCTAAAAATTATCGACTTGTTAGAAGTGAACCCGACCCTACTTAGAACCCGAACCTGAACTCAAGCTTGAACTAGAAGAAATGGCACAGGAAGGAACTTTGAGTGAGATTTTCTATCCTCCTAGGACTGCTTGGCCATCTTGTTTTACTATACCTGACCTTGGACCCAATGCGACCTTCGAATTAAGATCTCACTATAGTCAGATGCTCTTTAAATTAATAGGTTTTGATGATGCCTGCTTATTTTTGAGGGAATTCGAAGAAGTTCGTTCTATGATGCATTTCCCTAATATTAGCATTGATGTTGTTCGAATGAAATTGATTCCTTTTTCTTTGAAAGATTCTGCTAAATGTTGGATGCATGGCTTGGCTGCTAATTCTGTAACTTCTTGGAATGATTTTGTGAGATTGTTCTTAAAAAAATATTTTCCTAATGCCAAGATTTTTAAGCTAAGGAATCAAATTAATCAATTTGTACAACTAGATAGGGAATCATTTTGGAAATATTTTGATAGATTCAAGAATTTGTTAGTCCAGTACCCCCATCATGGTTTAGACCAAGCACATTTGCGCTAAATTGTATATGAAGGACTTAACCAATAGTAAAATCATGATAGAGTATATGTGCCAGGGTGGCTTTCTTTCTAAGAGCGCCACAGCTGCTTAGAAATTTTTAAAGAACTTAGCTGAGAAAATTATGCAGTAGGAAACCGCTCGTGATGACAGCTTGAGTTCTAGGTTTGTTAGGGGTGGATTACATTCTGTCTTTGATGTGAGTTACTTAGAGTCTAAGATTGCTGCTTTGGAAAACATGTTGAAGGAAATGTCTCCCCAAATGCCCCTACCATCCCAGACTTCTTCAGTGCCTTGTTCTCATTACCAGGCCTTAGATCATTCTTTGAGTAATTGTCCTTATTTTGCTCACCAGTTAGCAACTGGGTTAGCAACTGGGTAAGAGCAAGCGAGTATGGCCTTTCAGAGACCTAAAAATGACCCTTTCTTCCCTTATTACAACCTAGGGTGGAGAAATCACCCTAACTTCTCTTGGATTAGTGGATCAAATACTGCAGTTCCTAACTCCCAGCCTGGAGTGTTTCCTAGAAACAATTCCCAATCCATCTCTCCCCTTTCTAGTTCCTTTCACAGACCAACTTTTCCAGGTGTGCCCAATGCACCTAGACCTCCACCTCCTGTAGCTCAAGTTCAACCTTCTCCTTGTTACACAGATATTGACAAAATGGAGAGAAGAATTAATAACAATATAGAGAGAATGATTAATGCTAACATGAAGAGAATATTGAGAATGATGACTGAACAGTTTTCCCAGTTAACATCGTCTTCTAGGAAGCCAGGTACTTTTCCAAGTCAGCCTGAGGTAGAACCTAAGGGTCACACCTCCTCTTCTTCTGGTAACCCTAGTGAGCCCGTGAGGAAAGTGAATGCAGTAGCATGTCTCCGTTCTAGTCGAGAGATTGATAACTAAGTGAGAAATCCTAATGAGCCCTGCAGATATCCTCATCAATTCTTCCAAAATTCTGCTTCTTCTTCTTCTTCACCTCCAGACACTGGTTCATCCAGTGACTAGGGGATGCTACTAAGGGTGTCGCCAATGATTCTGATACTCACCTTTATCCTGATTCACCGTCTAAGAAAGAGGAGCTTAAAGAGAAAGACTCCTCTGATTCAGTTGACCCTTCACCTTTTAAGGGTTCTTCTTCTTCTTCTGAGAAAGTTCATATGCCTTTACCTTCTTCTCTTAAGTCAAAATTAACATTCCTTTGTTCGATACTATTCAGTAGATGCCTCAATATGATAGGTTCTCAAAGGATTTGTACATGACCAAGAGAGCTACTAATGTCCCTAAAAAGGCTTTTTTAGCCTCTAGTGCTAGTTCTATTCTTTCTCATCAGATCCCTGTGAAGTATAAGGACCCCAGTTGCCCTACTATCTCTATAGTTATAGGGGACCAGCTTATTCACAGAGCTTTGCTAGATTTGGGGGCCAGTGTCAACTTGATACCCTTCACTGAGTATGAGAGGTTAGGGTTAGGTAAGTTGGAACCTACCAAGATGGTTATTCAATTGACTGATAGATCAACTAGGTTGCCTACAGGTATAGTTACGGATGTGCTAATGAGAGTGGGTGAATTCATTTACCCTATGGACTTCGTTGTAATTGAGACTAAGACGGTGTCTAACTTAGCTAGTCAAGTCCCTATGATTCTAGGGCGTCCTTTCTTGGCCACTACCAATGCCCTCATTAATTGTAGGAATGGCATGATGAGACTGTCTTTTGGCAATATGACTTTAGAGCTTAATGCCTTTCACATGCAAGGACATCCTTCTGGTTTTGATGATATGAAATTCTCTACTCTTCATTGGGTAGAGGATTGTATACCTCATAATTCTTTTGATGATGTGTTTGTGGCTGAGTATGAGGCAACTAATTTGGGGGTAACAACCTCTCTAGTCCCCTCCCCTTTTTCCTTTTGCTTTTCCTTACCTAGCCATAACAAGAAGTTCACTCACTCCCTTTCCTATCTGTAATTGTATTCATCGCAATAAGTCCACAATCTCATAATCCCACTTATTCTTCAGCCAAGCTATCTCATCCATTCCTCTCTCCAATTTGACCAAGTTCCTCATAAACTCTTTGATCTATTTACTCTATTGACTAATACTAACTTTAGCTCCAAAGCCTCTAATAATCTAAAGTTTATCAACTCCATTCCCACCTCCGCTAAGCACTCTAACACCAACACCATTTAAGCATCTATTTATAACCTTGTCTAATTAATTGTCATAGACTAAGTTAAGTAAATCCTCACAAACCTATTCAGACCCATACCCAAATTAATTCATCAAGAATTTCACAAATCAATCCACTAAATTGCTACTATCCAATTCACTCAAAATATTAGCAATTCCATCCACTTACTTTTCTAGAATTCATTAAATCAATTAGCACAAGTAATTGTTGCACATCACAAACAGCTCACCAACATTTCATACAATCCATTATGAAATTGAATTTGGAAAGGAGGGAGGCAAGAGCATTACCTTCCTGGCAAATAAGTAGGGATGGAAGTGAGTGAATTGGTGGAGGGTGAGGATGGAGATGGTTTTAGGTTGTCCTGAGAGGTTTCTAGCGACAGTAGGCCAGCGGTGGGTGCCAGACGGGTTGCCGCCCCTATCCTGGCTGGGCTAGCGAAATAGAGAGAGAAAAGGGTAATGGGAGAGAGAAACAGAGGGAGAGAAGGAGATGGGCAGACAATTAGAGCCGCGATGGCATCGGCGGTGGCGTCGGATCCGGCATCGTCTAGCCGGTGCAGTGACGGCAAGCAACCATGGGGGTCATGCATGTGGAAGAGGAGGCAGAGAGGTGTTTTTGTTTTGGAGCTCTATTTCCTTTGTTTGTGCTTGGTTGTTTTTTCAATTCGTTTAGCTGAGATAAAAATTAATCAAACTCACTTAATGTTATTCTTATCCCAAAAGCACTTAGCTTATTCCCATTTGCCTTCCAAATTTCCTTAATTACTAAGAAAAACTTTATGGCGTGGTAATTTCCTGATCTTGCTTGGATACCATGTAATTTATTTTTTTCGATACTTGTGGTTCTCTGCTTATTTTCAAAAATGCACGGCTCATTGCTTTGAATATCCATAATTATATGCATAATGCCAAATTTAAAATTAATTCAAACACGGTTAATTTCTGGGGCATTGCGTCCTCCCCCCTTAAAGAAAGTTTCGTCCTTGAAACTTATGTTGGACGTACCTCTTAAATAAATGCAGATAATGATGTCTCATTTCGTCTTTAGTTTTCCATGTAGCCTCTAAGGCTCCATGATGAGTCTATATGACTTTGACTAACGTTATAGCTTTATTGCGCAATTATTTTACCCTTTGATCCACTATCCTTACAGGTTGCTTTTCGTAGGTTAACCTGTCAGCCTCAACTTCTAAGGGTTCATACACTATCGCATGTGCTAGATCATGTACATACTTGTGAAGTTGAGAAATATGGAATACAACATGTACATGTTGTAATTTCGGGGGTAAAGCTAAGCAACACGTAGCAGTATTGATTTTCTCAATGATATCATGTGGTCCAACAAAAATGCGAGCTTAACTTTCCTTTAACATTGAACCTCCGTGTCCCTTCACAAGAGTACCTTTTAGGAACACCTCATCCCCTTATTCAAACTCCAAAGGCTTTCGTCTTCGATTCACATATGTTTTCTGCCTATTGTATGCCACTTTCATGTTTTGTTTAATAACTTTGACCTTATCTACCATTTCTTGAATCATCTCCAATCCCACAATTAGAATATCATCCAAGTCGTTCCAATAAAAGGGAATTCTACATTTTTTGCCATAGAGTGCCTTAAAAGGAGCCATTTTAATAGTAGCTTGATAACTATTATTATAGGAAAATTCTACTAGGGCCAAATATTCTTCCCATTTCCCGTAAAAATCCAATACACTGGCCCATAGCATATCTTCAACCACCTGATTTACTCTTTCGATCTGCCCATCCATCTCAGGATGGTAGGAGTTGCTAAACTGTAACTTTGTGTCAAAGGCCCTCTGCAATGCTTTTCAGAACCAAGATTGAAATCTTGAGTCTCTATCTGAGATAATGTCTTAGGGTATACCATGTAACTATATTAGTTCTTTAACATAAATCTGTGCCAACTTATCCACATTCCACGAATCGAAGTTTCCCCACGAAGTGAGCGAATTTGGTAAGTCCATCCACTATCACCCAAATGGCATTCTCCTTTGATGCGGTCCAAAGTAACCCCATTACGAAATCTATGGAAATAAAATCCCATTTGCACGTGGGAATCTCTAACAGCCTTAATTCTCATACGAGGCATGGTGCTCAACTTTGACTTTTTGATAGGTAAGATATTTACTCACATACTTAGCTATGTCTCTTTTCATGTTATTCCATCAGAAGGTCTGTCTTAAATCTCTGTACATTTTTGTTCCTCCTGGATGGATGGAATAGTTAGTATTATGGGCCTTGGTCATTATCCATTCCTTTAAATCTCCCACTTGCGGACGTAAATTCGATTTTGAAATCTGATGACTCCCTACCCATCTTCTACAAATCGAAATTCCAATGCCTTTCCCTTGTTTATACTTTCTCTAATCCTTTTCACTTCCTCATCCGTTGTTTACACCAGTTTAATTTCATCTAGGAGAGTAGGTTGAACTACAAGGCTACCCAGAAATAATCTTAGTCCTCCTAAAAACACCAACTCTATACCGATACTTTCCAAATCCCTCCAAATTTTTGGTTGTACTACTTTTATAGCGTTCACACTATGGTGTGTCTTTCGGCTTAATGCGTCTGCAATGATGTTAGTCTTTCTTGGCTGGTATTGTATTTGAATATCATAATCCTTGACAAGTTCTGACCAACTATGCTGTCTCAAATTTAATTCTTTTTAAGTGAAGATGTATTTGAGACTTTTATGGTCAGTAAAAATCTTGCAACATAAAGGTTATGTCTCTAAATCTTTAGTGCAAAAACTACCGCGGCTAGTTCTAAATCATGGGTAGGATAATTTTTCTTATACGGCTTCAGCTGCTTGGAAGCATAAGCTATAACCTTTCCATCTTGCATCATGACACATCCGATGCCTTGCCTAGAAGTATCACTATAAATGGTAAAATCTTCTCCTTCAATTGGTAAGGCTAAGACTAATGCGGTGGTGAGTTTGTGTTTTAGTTCCTGGAAAGCTGCTTCACACCTATGATCCTGTGAAAACTTTACAATCTTCCTTAATAGGTTAGTGAGATGTAGGGCAATTCTTCAAAAATCTTGTACAAATCATCTATAGTGCCCGACCATTCCCAGGAAACTCCGAACCTCAGTGAAGTTAGTAGGCCTTGGCCACTCGGTAACTGCTTTTACCTTTTGCGGATCTACCTTAATTCCTTCTTTAGAAATTACGTGCCCCAAAAAGGTCACCTTTGCTACCTAGAATTCACATTGGGATTGCTTAGCATAGAGCTTGTGCTCCCTTAGGGCTTGTAACACGATCCTTAGATGGTTGCAGTGCTCTTTTTCAGTTTTGGAATAAATTAAAACATCATCAATGAAAACAACCATAAATTCATCCAAATACGGCCTAAATACCCAATTCATCAGATCCATAAAGGTTGTAGAGCATTAGTTAACCCAAATGGCATCACCGTAAATTTATAGTGACCATAACGAATCCTAAACACTGTTTTAGGGATATCTTCAGGTTTGATTCTCAACTGGTGGTACCCTAACCTAAGGTCAATTTTTAAGAAGAGTCCCATTCCTTGTAATTAATGAAACGAATCATCAGTCCTAGGCAAAGAGTACTTATTCTTTATAGTGATCTTGTTCAATTCCCTATAATCTATATACAATCTCAAAGTGCCATCCTATTTCTTCACAAACAGCAATGACACTGCCCAGGGGGATACGCTTGGTCTTATATAATGTTTTTGTATCAAGTCTTCCAACTGCACTTTCAACTCCTTCAATTTGGCTGGGGACATCCTATATGGGGGTTTTGAAATAAGACGTGCTCCAGGCTCCAATTCTATTTCGATGTCAATCTCCCTCTTGGGTGGTAATCGAGGGATTTCTTCGAGGAATACATTTGGAAATTCTTTGACCACCGGAATATCTATAAGTTTCACTTATTCTTTCCTATCCTTTGTGACACAACATAAGTATGCTGCACACCCTTACCTAACCAGTTTTCGAGCTGCCATCAAGTATATCACCGGGCATTCAGTTTTGTTATTATTTCCCCAAAATTACATTTTTCCTTCACCTTTTCCTTTCAGGGACACTCTTTATTTTTGACAATCAATATTTGCTCTATGCCTCGACAAACAATCCATTCCTAGAATTATATCAAATTCCGAGAGGTCTAACTGCATCAAATCGCCTTCAAAAGCCTCGCACTTTAGAATGACTGGGCAATTCTTGTACTTAATGTTACATTTCGCAATTTCTCCGGTTGCCATACGTACATATTGTTGTAATTCCTGCAAGTGTATGGTTAATCACTGCATCAAATACGGGTGTTGTCCTCAGGGATGGTTGTGAAATCAGATTACCAAAACTTTTAAACTAAATTAACAAAGTAGATGCTAAAAATTACCTAACACTAAGCTTGCAAAGAATTAAAGGAAAGTAAGAATAATGAACCAAAATGTAAACAATTTTGACTCACCAACACCTACTCGCAACTATCCACAAATTAGATTTGTCTAGTAGCATAACCTGGGCAATTCGAACCTGGGAAAAGATGCAGGCGAAGCTGAAGCAAAGGGAAAACAATGAAGTCTACGTAGCAGAGCAGCTAAGCGAACTCAAAGCATGACTTTCATATCCAAATCAAGCAAACTCAACTCTAAATCCTAGAAACATCTCTTAAATTGAAACTAAAAAAACTAGGATTACAAACTTGAAATCTAGGCTGAACCATGAACACTACAAATTGGATCTGAAGCAAAAAGAAACTTGAGAATCTAAAGACTAAACTGTGAAACTTTAAAGAAAACAACAAAAATGAAGGGAGTCCAAACAATGTCTGAAGAGAAAGAAAACCATCAAAACTTCTCCAAACTAAAAATTACATCAATTTGGACAAAATAAAGATTGAAGACTTAAGTAATATTCGGAAGCGAAATCTACTGCTACGCTGCCCCCTAATTTGCTCTGCCATGCGACCTCCCATAAAAATGCCTCCACCGGAACCAGATTCATTACCCCCAAAATAATTGCTCCTTGAACGCTTGAAATCTGCCTTCTCAGTGAGTAATGATGGGATGAATGAGGGAGAGAGAGGAAGTAACACATAGGAGGAAGGCAAAAAGGCTTTGTTCGTGCTCTGTTCGTGGCTCTGTTCGTGGATTTCTCAGGCATGGAACTGAAGAAGAAGAACAGCGACAGGGAGAAAAGAAAGAAAGAAGTTGGTCACGTGCCCAGCATGCATTCACTTAAGTGAGAAGACAGGCTGGACTGGGAAGGAAAAGAGGAAGCAAGCAGGCTGGTCCAAGAGAGAAAGCAGAGGGAGTGAGTGGGCCGGCCCACTCGAAAGAAAAAGAAGAAAAAGAAAAGAACAAAAGTGGACGGGGCTGGAGGGGTTGCATCTAGGCCCGGCTTTGGCTACTGGGAACCAATGTTAAGTCAAAAATCATGCATTATTTTAATAATTATTTCGATTATATTATATATTTTATTTCGCCTAATTTACTTTAATTTATATATTTTTGAGGCTAGGCATTGTTCTAATAAAGAGGACAAGACGAGTCGTTGAGGCTCGAGTTTTACATATTTGGGCAGAAGACGGTCCAAATAAGGATAATTATGAAGATACTGCTTGGGCTAGGATTTCAAGAGTTGAAGAAGAGCTAGAAGTCTTGAGGGAGAAGAAGTTTAAGGAAGAAAGGAAGAAGCAAACCCTAATTACTAACCCTAATCACACCCCTCCTTTCTTCGCTATATATATCATCATCACCATCACCATAAGGATCATCACCCACGGCAGCCAGACCTCACCTTCAGCCCGACAATCATCACCATCTCATCTACCCTCTCAATCACACGGCCTTCTTGATAATCCACCCACATATCACATAATCATCCCATCATCACCTCCATACACTCCATGACATATCCCTCATCTCCTCACCTCATCATCATAATTCATTACCATCATCATCAAAGTAGGGGTGCTATATTTTATTTTAGTTTATTTTATTTCATTTTTTTTGTGTTTGTTTAGTTGATTATTAAACATGATTTATTTGGGTGAATTTTGTGATTTTATTTTTAATATGAGTAAGTAATTCCTTTTTACTTAGTATAATCTTCTTGAAGACATGCTAAATTTACTATTTTGAAACAAGTTTTATGCGTTATTGCCTAGTTGATTCATAATCATGATTCTATATCGATTAGCGTTTATCGTTTATGATATTCGTGTCAAATTAATTAGAATGCATGCTAGTTAGTTTAATAAAATTTCGATTGATATTTTAGAAGACTATAATACGTAAAAGTTATAGTCTTTTATGCTTAGGTATTACCCTAATTAATCATGGATGGCTCAAACGTATCTCTTTATATTAGGTAATCGCTTTAGATCTTTGTTAAATTGATTTGCTGGTAAATTGGTTACAAAGTATTAAATGATATTTTTCTAATTCTTAATGCTCTAGTTTAGTTAAATTCTTGCGCTGGTGTGAGGGTTATCAAAACTAGTAGGGTTTATATTAGGGCTGGACCTAATTAAACTAGAATCTAAGAAAAGTCGGGAAAGAACCGCTGGTGGATGTCTTTTACAGTTTAACTCATTAATGAAATTTACTTGTGTGTTAATGATAAATGTTAATTTACATGGTGGATTGAGATTATGCTAAGTATCCTTCATAAATTTGACAATTTTTGATCATTATTTGTTGCTTAGAGTTAATTCGATTAGTTTGTTCTATTTTTATTAGCTTCAATATAATTTCAATCGAACCCCCCCCAAAAGTATAGTCTTTAAGGAGTGTCTAGGTAATTTTAGATAGTTTAGATTTTGATTTTTAGAGTGGTTATAATTTTAGATTGATTTATATTCAGTTTTAGTATTTAATTACTGGTTTGATAGAAATTAGACTAAAAATAGTTATTTTTGTTCTTTTTCAATTTTTATAAGTTCCTAGAATTTATTTAGTGTCCTAGTCTGCCCATATTTAATTTCGTAATTTTTGGAAGTTATTTGATAATTTTTCTGAATTATTTTGTGAATTGGATATGTGTAGGTTTTGAGGTTATTAATTCTGAAAATTTCGATTTTAATTGTTAATTCATGAATATTAGGTATTGTTAAGTCCATAAAATTGTGTCCTAGAATGAGGGTAACTTTTGTGATTATTTTTGTATTTATATTTATGCAGATTATTTTATTTCTAATTTCAAATTTAATATTCTGCATTGATATTTTGTCGTAATTTTTTGATTTGATTTTTCTGAAATTATTTGGATACAATTGAGGAGTTATAAGCTCGTATACCTGAAGAATAATATTTTAGGTTACTGTTTGACATTTTTAATATTTATTTTCTGATTATTATTTGCTATTATGATTTTTTATTAGAATTTCAGTTGCTCTTCTGTTTTGCTAGATTATTTAGGATAGCTTTTTATTGTTTCCTTTCCAGAATATAATCCAAATATTTAGGAGCATCATTGGGTGTTTTTTTTTCCAGATTTTTATTCATTAGATTTTAATTATTTTAGAATTATTAAGATTAGATTCAATAAATTGGATTAATAAGATCATTTAGGATTAAGCTAGCCTTTTTAAAACAATCTTTCCTCGTGGATCGATCCTTACCTTCCTATGCTATAAAAAGTATTTAATAACTGAAGTAGTGGTTAAATTTGTAGCTCTTGACAAGCTTAACAAATTTTGGCACCGTTGTCGGGAAAAAAAAATAAAATTGCTAGTTACTTCTATCTAATTTTACTACTTTTATTGTTTTTATTTTAATTTTTGCAGATTGCCCGAGATTAAGGAGTGGTAAGGAAATTGGAGAGGACAAGGAGCAAACATTAGTAGATAAAAACAAAAAAGATTGTCCTAAATCAGTACGTCTTAAGATTAAAGAGGTAAAAATGTCCACTCTTCGGGAACTTACTGCCCCTAACCTAGAAACCCAACCCATGTCCATTACTTATACTATATTAGATAAACCTCTAAAACTGAACTCTGGATTCATCAATCTATTACCTAAGTTTCATGGATTAGCCGGAGAGGACCCATATCGTCATATCAGTGAATTTCTTATTACATGCTCTGCTATGGTGCCTGAGCAGATTCCTGAGGGCCAAGTTAGATTGAAGGCCTTTCCCTTTTCTTTGCTTGGTAATGCTAAGAATTGGTTGTATTACATGCCTGCTGGATCTTTTTCTACATGGACTGCATTGCATAAATCATTTTTAGAGAAATTTTTTTCAGCATCCCGAATTGGATCTATCAGGAAGGATATATGTGGAATCAAACAAATGAATGGGGAAACCTTTTGGGAGTACTGGGAAAGATTTAATAAATTGTGTGCTGGTTGTCCCCAACATCAAATAACTGAACAGTTGTTGATTCAATATTTTTACGAGGGTTGCTTCCTATGGATCGTAATATGGTTGATGCTGCTAGTGGAGAGGCTCTAGTTAATAAAACTCCTGCAGAGGCTAGAAACTTATTCGATTTAATGGCCCAAAATACTCAGCAGTTTGTGCTAGGGAGTCACAAATTAAAAGGGTTAATGAGATTGATTCTAGTTCATTTATAGAGAGTCAGTTATCTTATATTACTGCTATGTTGAATAAGATTGTCACTGGAGGAGTACAAAAAGCAGTCATATGTGGCATTTGTTGTCTAGAGGGGCATCCTACTGATGCATGTCCTATATTTCAAGAGGGTAATGTTAATGTTGTCTGTTCTAACCAAGGTCAAAAGAGGTATGATCCCTATTCTAACACTTATAATGAAGGATGGAGAGACCACCCTAATCTTAGGTATGGCCCTCAAACCAATCCACCTGATTTTGACCAAACATCTTGTCAACCTTCTAATCAAGACAGGACCAACTTCCTACTTGAACAAGTCCTTCAGAAGATAGATGATAGGTTCCAGATGTTGGAGACAACTCTTAAGCGGGTTTAAAAGAGACAGACAGCAACTAATATCATAGTTAGCAACTTGCAGGCTCAAATGCAAAATAGGTTACCATCTCAGCCTTACCCTAATCGTAAAGAGAATGTTAGTGCCATAACAATTAGGAGTGGGAAAGAGTTATAAGAGCCTAGGAAGAGTAGAGAGGTTGAGCTCAAGTTAGAGGTCAAAAGAGCTGAACCACAGTTAAATATAGATTCTAATCAAACTACTAAGGAAATAGGAGAGAAGAAAAGAGAACCTTATAAACCAATTCCACCCTTTCCTAGTAGATTTCAAAACCCTAATTCTAAGGTGAATGAGGCTAACTAAGAAATCTTAATGACATTAAAGAAGGTAGAGATCAACATACCTCTCCTTGATGCCATTAAACAGGTGCCTCATTATGCTAAGTTCTTGAAAGAATTATGTACTACTAAAAGAAAATTAGTAGGGAATGAAAAGGTGAGTATGGGGGAAAATGTATCTGCAGTTTTTCAAAGGAAACTTCCCCCTGAGTGCAAAGACCCAGGTGTGTTCTCTGTTCCTTATAAAATAGGAGACCTTTACTTTGATAAGGCTATGCTTGATTTGGATGCTTCCATTAATATCATGCCTAGGTCTGTTTATGACAAACTGAACTTAGGAGAGTTAAAGAAAACTGGTGTAGTGCTTCAGTTAGCTGATAGGAGCAGTATTTACCCAGATGGAGTGTTAGAGGATGTCTTAGTCCAACTGAATGAACTTGTATTTCCTGCTGATTTTTATGTGATGAACATGGGTGATGCATGTCATGATATTCCCATCTTGCTAGGCAGGCCATTTTTGAAAACAGGTAGGACTAAAATTAATGTGCATGAAGGAACATTAACCATGAAATTTGATGGTGAAGTGATTAAATTTAATATTTTTGATGCCATGAGATTCCCAGCTGATGTGAGTTACGTGTATGCACTTGATATTATTGCTGAATTGCCCCAAGATATTTATGACTTATCCAATGAAGATAAATTTTTGACTATGCTTACTAAGAGACTTGATCAGACTAAGTTTCAGAAAGTGCCATATCAGATTAATGATGATTTATTAGAAGAGATCCAACTAGAGGATCCAGAAGCTTCATGAAATCGAGCCAACGACTATAAACAAAGGCGCTGGTTGGGAGGCAACCCAACGTTTTTAGGGAAGTACCCATTCAATTTTGTTTTTATTTTCATTATTTCTATCTTTTTGCATGCATTAGGGACAATGCATGAGTTAAGTGTGGGGGGGTGCATCCTGCATTTAATTCTTGCAGTATTTATTCTGAAAAATTTTTTTCTTATAAATAATGCATGATATGAGTTTATGCTAGGCATGCTTGTTTAAAATTTTTTTTAATTTTCTTAGCTATTTTATAGTTTATTCTTTTATGAGTGAAAACTTCTAAGCATGCTAGCTGTTTTTCAGAGAAGATTGAGTTGATCCTTATATATCTCTTTAATGAGTAATTGTCATAATTATTCATCTTATTTTATCATGTTATATAGCCGTACAGAGGTAATAAAATGACCTACCCATTTTCTAGACTATTGAATTAGTAGAATAACTTCAAAAAAAAAGAAAAAAAAGAGTCAAAGTCGGGAATGACAAGTATCCCTTTGAGGCATGCGCTACTGGGTGCCACCCTTTGAGGCAATATTGCCACTGGAAAGCTTGCTTCCCGTACTAGTGAGTCAATAAAATAAATAAAAGTAATGATGAAAATAAAATGTTTGCTCCAGCACCTCTATTTGGGTGAGTGCGAGACAGGAAGTGTTTAATTTCTAAGACCCTATATGGGTCTCAAATATGTGCGCAAGTGGAGTTTGAAAAAAAAAAATGAAAGAGAAATAAGTACAAGGCAAGTTTAGAATCAATTCAATGAGTTATCCTATCTAATTCAATAGTCTCTATAGCCATACCATGCCTAAATTATTCTATCTTAACTTTTTTTTAGACTTCTTGATCGGTGTATGCATAATCAGAAGAGATGGGTAATTATTGATCTTGTTACTTCATTATGGAAATATTGTGAAGTTGATGAATAAACTCTCTGATGGTAGTTAGATGTCTAGTAGCTATTAACTTACAGGAGGAAAAGCTAATTAATTTTTTATAAAACTGTTTTTAAAACAAGTCAAGGCCTATTATGAGCATCATAGTTATGCATGACTTTATAAGGAAGAAAGAGGGTAGGGTTTAGGTCGAGTCTAAGATTTCTTTACACGATGACGTCCAAAGTCTAAGTGTGGGAGAATTTGTTAAGCCAAAAATCATGCATTGTTTTAATAATTATTTCGATTATATTATATATTTTATTTCATCTAATTTATTTTAATTTATATATTTTTTAGGTTGGGCATTGTTTTAATAAAGAGGAGAAAACGAGTCGTTGAGACTCGGGTTTCACATACTTGAACAGAAGACAGTCCAAATAAGGATAATTATGAAGATATTATCTGGGCTAGGATTTCAAGAGTTGGAGAAGAGATAGAAGTCTTGAGGGAGAAGAAGTTTAAGGAAGAAAGGAAGATAGAAACCCTAATTACTAACCCTCATCACACCACTCCTTTCTTCCCTATATATATCATCATCACCATCACCATAAGGATCATCACCCACGGCAGCCAAGCCTCACCTTCAGTCCAGCAATCATCACCATCTCATCTACCCTCTCAATCACACGGCCTTCTTGATAATCCACCCACATATCACATAATCATCCCATCATCACCTCCATACACTCCACGACATGTCCCTCATCTTCTCACCTCATCATCATAATTCATTACCATCATCATCAAAGTAGGGGTGCTCTATTTTATTTTAGTTTATTTTATTTCATTTTTTTGTGTTTGTTTAGTTAATTATTAAACATGATTTATTTGGGTGAATTTTGTGATTTTATTTTTAATATGAGTGAGTAATTCTTTTTTACTTAGTATAATCTTCTTGAAGCCATGCTAAATTTACTATTCTGAAACAGGTTTTATACTTTATTGCCTAGTTGATTCATATTCATGATTCTATAGCGATTAGCGTTTATCGTTTATGATATTCGTGTTAAATTAATTAGAATACATGCTAGTTAGTTTAATACAATTTCGATTGATATTTTAGAAGACTATAATACGTAAAAGTTATAGTCTTTTACGCTTAGGTATCACCCTAATTAATCATGGATGGCTCAAACCCATCTCTTTTAATTAGGTAATCACTTTAGATCTTTGTTAAATTGATTTGCTGGTAAATTAGTTACATAGTGTTAAATGATGTTTTTCTAATTCTTAATACTTTAGTTTGATTAAATTCTTGCACTGGTGTGAAGGTTATCAAAACTAGTAGGGTTTATATTATGGTTGGACCTAATTAAACTAAAATCTAAGGAAAAAGGGGAAGAACCGCTGGTGGATGTCTTCTACAGTTTAACTCATGAATGAAATTAACTTGTGTGTTAATGATAAATATTAATTTGCATGGTGGATTGAGATTATACTAAGTATCCTTCATAAATTTGACAATTTTTGATCATTATTTGTTGCTTAGAGTTAATTTGATTAGTTTGTTCTATTTTTATTAGGTTCAATATAATTTCAATAGAACCCCCCCAAAGTATAGTCTTTAAGGAGTGTTTAGGTAATTTTAGATAGTTTAAATTTTGATTTTTAAAATGGTTATAATTTTAGATTGATTTATATTCACTTTTAGTATTTAATTACCAGTTTGTTAGAAATTAGACTAAAAATAGTTATTTTTGTTCTTTTTTAATTTTTATTAGTTCCTAGAGTTTATTTAGTGTCCTAGTCTGCCCATATTTAATTCCGTAATTTTTGGAAGTTATTTGATAATTTTTCTGAATTATTTTGTGAATTGGATATGTGCAGGTTTTTAGGGTATTAATTCTGAAAATTTCGATTTTAATTGTTAATTCACGAATATTAGGTATAGTTAAGTCCATAAAATTGTGTCCTAGAATTAGGGTAACTTTCATGGTTATTTTCGTATTTATATTTGTGCAGATTATTTTATTTCTAATTTCAGATTTAATATTCTGCATTGATATTCTGTGGTAATTTTTTGATGTGATTTTTCTGAAATTATTTGGATGCAATTGAGCAGTTATAAGCTCATATACCTAAAGAATAATATTTTAGGTTACTGTTTGACATTTTTAATATTTATTTTCTGATTATTATTTGTTGTTCTGATTTTTAATTAGAATTTCAGTTACTCTTCTGTTTTTATTTTGCTAGATTATTTAGGAGAGCTTTTTATTGTTTCCTTTCCAGAATATAATCCAAATATTTAGGAGCATCATTGGGTGTTTTTTTTTCAGATTTTTATTCATTAGATTTTAATTATTTTAGAATTATTAAGATTAGATTTAATAAATTGGATTAATAAAATCATTTAGGATAAAGCTAGCCTTTTTTAAAACAATCTTTCCTCGTGGATCGATCCCTACTTCCCTATGCCATAGAATTTATTTAATAACCGAAGTAGTGGTTAAATTTGTAGTTTTCGACAAGCTTAACAATCAATCTGGGCAAGCCCAGAGTGGGAAAAAGGGGGAGATGAAGGCGGGAAGGCCGTGGACTGGGCTTCACTTGCAAAACAGGCCGAGACTCTGGGTTGAACCTTCTTTTCCTATTTGTCATGCTCACCTTGATCCAACTTTGACGCAATAATTTATTTTCAAAATTTTCAAAATTCCTACAAAACAAATAAAAACATATAAAATTTCAATTTTATTCATTTATTTTGAGCAAATATTAAATAACAATAGGGTATAAAATATCATAATTTATAGTTGAACAAATACCCCCACACCTAAGTTTTGCTCATCCTCGAGTAAAACAAAACTAAAAATCCTAGAAAAAGAAAATAGAATCCTAACTCACTTTCATAGGAATCACGGTTGTACTTAGCATGTGCAACAAGCCCTTTAAACCCCTAGGTTACCCCTAGTGGACGAGGGAGGTTTCGTGAGCGTTTGCAGAAGATATACCCACAAAATCTATAAAAGAGAATATAAACAGAAACTCAAAAATCTTTTTTTTTTTGGGTTTTTTTCCTCAAAAATTAGTATGTACAAAACTGGGAAAAGATATATAAACATTCTAATCAACTAAATCACCCATGTAGCAAAGATATTGGCTTGCATATAAATAGAATGTGCTCATTAAGGCCCTCTACCCCATGAATGACATCAAAGCACTAACGTTTCACCCCACTGCACATTAAAATTTTGAATCTATCCCAGTGCTCCTGTGTAAGTGCATCATTATCCTAGGGCTTAGGTTTACTAGAATCAAACTCAATCTCATATGACTTATACAAATTACATTATTGACTTATTAACATAAGAAGTAAACTTTTCCAGTAGCAATATTACCTGAAAGGGTAACACCCAGTAGCGCATGCCTCAAAGGGATACTTGTCATTCCAAAATCCATTTCTTTTGTCTTTTGTCTTTCTTTTTTTTTCATTATTTTTTTTCATACTTATTTTTTTCTTTCTTTTTTTCTGAATGTAGATAAAAAACTAAAGTAATCATGTCAAAGACAAGGAGGGGAGCCAATCATGGAGACTAAGTCCTAAGATAATGATGATGATATAAAGAAAGATTGGATTACACATCAATAATGAACAATTAGGGTTAGAGTTGGTGCTAAGAATGACATAATGAGAGCAGAGACCTATTATGCACATTACACTTATATACAAGCTAATAATCAAAATACAGAGGATTAAGCTAATCAGAAAAGTATAAAGCTTCCCTAAAAACAAAATAAAAATCTTTTTGGAATTTCAAAGTTTTTTAATTTTTTTTTCAAACTTTTTCAATTTTTGTCCAAAGGTTTTTCAAAGTTTCCCCACCCCCACACCTAAATCTCAAATGTCGTCATTGGAAGGATAAAGAAACATTAAACACAAAATAAAAACTAAAAAGAAAACAAATAAAAACAAGACTCAAAAACAAAAAGAACATGACTCAAAAACAACTATACGTATATACATATATACAAGAGAAAAAGAAAAATAGTCAACTATACAAAAAGAAAAGAAAAAGAAAAAAGGAGAGAAAGACATAAGAAGAGAAGAAATTCTTAGCAAACCAGGTCAGGTGCCAAGTACACCCGAGCTAACTCAACACCATCACTGATCAGAAATTGGCTCGCTAACTATCAGACATTCCACATCTTCTCTACTGGGCAGCTCTAGCAATGGCTTCAATCTTCGGCCATTCACTTTAAAGGCGGCTTCACTTTCAAGGACCTGAATTTCAACTGCACCATAGGAAAAAACACCCGAGATAATATAAGGACCAGTTCATCGGGACCTTAGCTTTCTAGAAACAAATGAAGCTTAGAGTCATATAAGACCACTTTTATTCCTAGGGCAAACTCTTTCCTAAGGATATGCTTATCATGAAAAAATGCAGCCCTCTCTTCATAAGAACAAGCACTCTCACAATCCTCAGCGCTAATCTCACCAAGCTCATTCAGTTGTAGTCGTCTCTCCTCACTAGCTTCAGTCAAGTCATAGTTAAGTTTCTTAATGGCCCACCAAGCTCTATGCTCTATCTCCACAGAAAGATGGCAAGGCTTACCATAAACAACCTATAAGGTGACATACCTAAGGGAGTTTTGAAAGCCGTCCTATAGGCCTAAAAAGCATTTACGAGCTTGTCAGCCCAATCTTTCATATTCTTACTCACTGTTTTTTCAAGAATCTGCTTAATATGTAGATTGGACACCTCAACTTGGCCACTGGTTTAGGGATGATAAGGGGTAGCAAGACTAGGGACAATCGAATACCTCTTCAGTAAGGCATCAAAAGACCTATTGTTAAAATGGGTGCTCTGATCACTAATGATAGCATGGGGCATGCCAAATCTGACAAAGATGTTCTCTCTAAGGAACTTAATAACGCCCTTAGCATCATTAGTTGTAGAAGGGATGGCCTCGACCCATTTAAAAACATAATCCACAGCTAGCAGAATGTACTCATTCCCAAAAGAAGATGAAAATGGTCCCATAAAGTCAATACCCCACACATCAAAAACCTCCACCACAATGATGGGGTTCAGTGGCATCATATCTCTCTTGCTTCTTCTACCTAACTGCTGGCACCTAGGGCAACCCTTACAGTACTCAAAAGCATCCCTAAACAGAGTAAGCTAGTAGAAACCACATTGAAGAACTTTGGCTGCAGTTTTCCTACCACTAAAATGTCCCCCATATGCCTGGTCATGACAAAAAGAAAGGACCCTTCTTACCTCATTGTCAGGAATACACCTTCTAAACACTTGGTCAGGGCAGTACTTAAACAAATAAGGATCATCCTAAACAAAGAACTTCACAAGATGGAAGAATCTATCTCTATCATTCTTAGTCTAATCCTCAAGGATCTTACCAGTAATTAAGTAATTCATCATATTAACACACCAAGGATCAGGATGGACAGCATATAACTGCTCATTGGGAAAGCACTCAGAAACACTGGACTCACTCTCTTTATCACATAGAATCCTAAACAGATTATCAGCTATATGGTTCTCAGAAGCTTTCTTATCCCTGATCTCACAGTCAAACTCTTGTAAAAGCAATATTCATCTAACGAGTCTAGGCTTAGTATCCTTCTTAAAAAGAAGGTGCTTAAGAGTAGAGTGGCCATTATAAACAATCACATAAGACCCAATCAAATAAGGTCTAAACTTCTCAAACCTAAAATCACAGCTAAAAATTCTTTCTCAGTCATAGTATAGTTCAGCTGGGCATCATTCAAAGTGTGACTAGTATAATAAATCACATAAGGCTTCTTGTCAATATGCTGTCCTAAAACAACCCCAGTAGCATAATCAGAAGCGTCACACATCAATTCATAGGGTTCTCCCCAAATGGGAGGATGAAGAATAGGAGAAGAGGTTAAGACATCCTTGAGTTTAGAAAGTGCCTCAAGACACTCTTCAGAAAAATGCAATGACATATCTTTAGCTGGCAGGTTGGACAAGGGCTTCACCATCTTATTAAAATCCTTAATGAATCAACGATAGAAACCAGCATGTCCAAGAAAAGACCTCACCTCTTTCACACAGGTGGGAGGGGGAAGATTAACAATTAGATTAGTCTTAGCCTTGTCTACCTCAATTCTATCTTTAGAAATAATGTGGCCTGAGACTATCCCCTTTTTAACCATGAAATGGCATTTCTCCCAGTTAAGAGTTAGGTTTTTCTCCCTACACCTTCCCAAAACTTTTCTTAAATTAAACAAGCAATCATCAAAAGAAGACCCAAATACAGAGAAGTCATCCATGAAAATTTCCATGCACTACTCAACTAGATCAGAGAAAATAGAAACCATACATCTCTGAAAAGTCGCAGGTGCATTACATAGTCCAAACGGCATATGTCTAAAGGCATATATCCCAAAGGGACAGGTGAAAGTAGTCTTCTCTTGATCATCAAGAGCAATAGAGATCTGAGTATAGGCAGAGTATCCATATAAAAAGTAATAGAAGGAATGTCCAATCAACCTCTCTAACATCATGTTCAAGAAAGAAAGGGGAAAGTGGTCTTTCCTAGTGGCAGCATTCAATTTCCTATAGTTGATGCATACACACCACCCAGATTGCACTCGAGTAGAGACTAACTCATTGTTGTCATTCCTAATCACGGTAATCCCGGTCTTCTTAGGAACAACTTAAACGAGGCTAACCCACTCACTATCAGAAATGGGGCAGATAATCCCATGGTCTAGCCTCTTCAATACTTCCTTCCTAACTACTTCCTGGAGAGTCAGGTTCGAACACCTTTTACGATCATGGTAGGACTTAAGATTGTCCTCTAAATGAATTCTATGTTGCACAATGGAAGGACTAATACCCTTGATATCCCCCAAAATCGAACCTAAAGCTTCTTTGTTCTCTTTAAGTAGGGCAACCAATTTGTCTTCTTGGTCTGGGTTGAAGTCAGAAGCAATGATAACAGGTAAAGATTCATCGAGTCCTATAAATGCATAGTTGAGAGAATCAGGAAGAGGTTTCAATTCAAGAGTATGAGGGGAAACAGATTCAGAAGCAGATTCAGACACAGCAGTTAGCACACAATCAGCAGTAGAGCACAAGTCACTAAACTCAAAAACATCGTATTCAAGCTCATCATTCACAAGAAATAGAATATATGCATAAGAATAATGTGATTTAGTTAAGTGAATAGGTATGGAGTGAGGAGAATATTTTTCTAGCAATCATATAAACTCAAAATTCACACAAGGTTTAGTTGATTTAATCAAGTGTCTAAGGATGGTTAGTGATGCCTGAGCCAAGTTAAAGTTGGCAAGAATGAGACCAAAATAAGTAAGGAGAACATTTCAATTATTCTTTGTAAGCCAACAAAAAGAGAAAGAACCATAAGGCCTTACTAAGTCAGAGCCTATAATATTAGTTGTTTCTTGTTAATCGTGATCATTAAAAACATATCGATATTAAGGAATGAAAACTCACTTAAGTAAATGACACTGGACACAAGATTTGAATCGAATCGTACAAAAAGGAAAGAAAAAGGGAAAATTAATTATCTTCCAGGTATGTTATTACTTGTACCCTTTAAAGACGTTCAAATTTACATTTATTAATGTTAGCAAATTTTTATTCGACCATTGGAACCTTTAGGACCATTTCAGTGTTCATTGTTTAATAAGCTATATTCAGTGTTTATAAGTATTTGCTAGCAGAATTCATTATGGGCTCTTCCCGTTAAATGGAAATTCATAGTTCATTGTAATTGTCATGGCTACTATTCATAGACATAGGGTCCTAATCCAAGGCGAATAATTAATTATTAACTGTTTATTTAGTATAATATTTCTTAAAGGACATTTGCAAATATTGTTTTGACATTGCATGCGACCTCATTGACTCTTGCGAAAGCCCATTTAACTGTACAATGATAACGTATTGAGCGATTGCTCATATTTTATGGTTTTCTGTTTTCAAACTGTTTTAGGAAAGGAGAAACAATCGGAGAATAGATGGGAACCCAAGGAAGTTAAGGGCCCAGGAGACGTGGGCCAGGGCAGTTGATGTTAATTCTCTAATCTAGTTAAATATTTTTACGAATTTAGTTTTGCTTTTAAGTTGCTAATGAATGTTGCATAGAATGTAAATTCATTTTGGACTGAATTTTATCATAGGAGTTAACCGGTGAAATTTCTAAGACATGTTAAACTCAAGTTGTTGTGTAATATACCCTGGGGGCTACTATCCATCTGCCTTTGGTTCTTATATATAACCTTGTCCCTAAAGGACGGCGGTAACGCCCTAGCTGCATAACGCTTTCTGCTCGCTTTAATAGTTATTAGAGCAGGTAATTAAAGGATAATTGGGCTAGGGTGTTATACATGCAAACTCAATTTTTTGATGAGTGTAAGCGTTATTTGATTTACCCTAAGAACTGAATGACCATTTATTGTGAATATTATTTGGTTTATGATCTATGTGCATGGAGAATAATAGAGCCTTTGAAAATTATTTCTATTAATCATATTATGAAAGGGTTGATGAGCAGCTCATAGAATTGGTATAATGCATTGGACGACTCCTATTTATATGGATAACCCTTCTGTGGCTTTGTTATGGATCATTATGCTGTTATCAGCTATCCTTATTTGTAAAGGATTTTTTGCTTTGTTCAACATAAATTTTGGAAATAAAAATCTTTTTGCAAAATAGACAAAACAACCACTATCAATGTAATCACAAAATTCATATCTATATCCTTATAAACATACATTTATTGGGATATAGATGGTATTAGGATTGGTACTAGTGACTTGATAGTATATTTCCATAGTCATATTTTTTACTAATTCATCCTTATATATTGGCTCCTAACAATTCTTGTTTTGTAACTAATGACTTTTCTATCTAGAGTCATACTCCAGTCTATACTGTGTCTTACAGGTTCTGAACTCATTCTACTTATTTCATTGGTCATACAATTGTATCATCTTCTTTAAGCTCTTCTTTAGCTGTCAAAGATCCTTCTCTCCATTTTGATCTTGCGCACATGCTTCTTGATAATTAGTGTTTGATAGTAATTTACCATTTTCATAAACTTTTATTGCATTTTTCTTATTGATTTTAGTGGGATTAGTAAAGCTAGATATCCAAGGCCTATCGATTTTTATCTCATGTGAATTAGATTTTATCCTTTGAATCTTTTGCATTGGACTAGGACTTTCAAATTTTTCTACCTCTATCATTGTTATCTTAGTCATTGGATCTATAGTATAATCTAATTCACAGATTATTTTTCAAAATATCTTGAGTAAGTAACCTTCTCTTTTCATATCCATCCCAACTATTTTTGTCTGAAGGGGTAGAAAGTTTTTGACAAACTCATCTTTTAGGTTTACATAATATCCAGGTCGGTAATTGAATCTTACTAATCCTTTATATAAATTTGTCTTAATCCCTGTGATAATTTGAGTATTAAATTTTGGTATGCCTGATATCACAAAACAAAGTATAAAGATCAATATCTTTGTCACAATATTGTAATAGAGTAATTTAAACTTAGATACTTCCAATATGGATACACTTGTACTTTCCATTTTTGTTGTGGTTAGGGATATTTTTTCAATTAATGAGATTAATATCTTCCACGTTATATTCAGTCTTTTATTTCTAGATCACTTTCTATCATTTTGCATATGCACGTACTATTTAATTGAAAGACGGATTTTTTCTAGATCATATCTTTCGAAATTATAGAAAAGATCCAATCTCCTTTGACATCTTTTTTCTCATTATCTACAATAAATTCTTCTCCTTGAAATCGTCAAGACTAATTGAAGTATTTTCCATCATGTAACTAGTTTCTTCATAATCATTCTCTTCATATTCATCCTTCAGTACAATCTCGACAATTCCCTTGTTATTTTTTAGGGCTAGATATAGTGCTTATTCCTCGCTAAGCTCAAAATAATTTAGACTATCCAAGGTTTCTATAAGCTTATTATTATTTCTATTTTTGCATTCATTTGCAAAATGTCTACTTCTTTGTATGCCCAACACTTACAATTGTTTTTTCCTATAGGATAATAAGCAGTTTTTCTAAAAACTCTTCTTTTTTAGGGCTTTGTTTGTCATAGTGCTTTCTTTTATGTTTCTCTCCCTTTGCTTGTTAAAACTCTTTTTCTTATACAATTTTCTTTGTCTTCTCTTCTCAAGTCATTTTCCCATTTATGAGGATTATGCCAATAGGCTAGAAATTGTTTCTTTATTTTCTTTAATTTTTGGAGATTAAGAATTTATTATTAACCCATTTTCTTAAATAAGATATTCTTATACCAAGTGTATCAGTAATGCTTTTTCAAGCCATGCAATTTATTTTTCATTAATTACAGAATTTATAGGATATGGTAATTTTTCATAGAACATAGCAAGAATGGTTTTCTTATGCCCAATTTTATAATGATATGATTAAATTCAGCAATATAATTTTTCAAATATGTTATGTCCCAAAGCTCAATGTTATTAATCTTCCTTTGCCAGTCTCTAGCCTTGTCTTCAGTGTCAAGTTTAGCTTCGATGAACTCAGTTTTGATTTTCTTTCATAGCTTTTTGAATGTAACAGTTAATATTTCCATCATTCTTAATATATTTTTACCTTCCTCATCTAATGAGTCATACTAGTTAGCTACAATGCCAGAAAAACTATGCTCAATGTAATTTAGGAAATTTTCTACAGTCCATGTGGTATTTAAATTGAAGACATCATTCATATCCCTTTTAAAATGTTCAAATATTTCTTGTCTATTACGGTCTCCATCCATGTTTAGAATATAACCCGTTTAGCTAATTGGGGGTAAGAATAATTTCTTCAAAGGATGTGACTTTCCTTAGGAAGAACCCAACGAAAAAGCTGGTTGTAAGCTCCACTGGAACGTATTTATGTATCATAAAATGGGTGTTTCTTCCAGAAGATTCACTAAATTCTCCAGGTTTAGGAATAAAATTGTTAATTATATTATACTCGATTTCGTCTATGTTGAGTTCTTTGCCAATCTCATGGATTTCACTGTTAGATACCATTTTTTCAAATTTTTTTTTATCCAAGTTCCCCCTAATTTGTTTTAAAGGTGCAACATTAAGATCCTTTAGTTTAATTAGGTTCATTTGTTGATATATTTCTTCTTCTAGCTAGACATTATTTGTCTGTTTATTATCATCAGATAATACGTCTTATTTTTCAACTAATGTACCCATAATTTTGTTTTATTTCCCTGGGTTTTGTTCTTTATTAAACATATTCTATAATTTCTTAAGATTATACTATTGATACTTCATCCTCTTCCTCTTTCTCTGCCTGTCCAGATGATTTTTCAGTTAATTTTCTCCTACTTTTTGTTGGATTTTATTATCTTGCAAAGGAAATTGGCTTTCATTTTTTAAGTTTTAGAAAAGATATTTATATTGAAATGGAGTACTAATATATACTTAAATCAAAATTTTCATTATGTCTAATTTCATTAATGAAGAAAGATGGATTATAAATAATTGCTTCTTTATCTCCTTAATTTCAATATAATTTTTGCTAATTTGGTTCTTAATTATAGAGCTACATCAGTGGTATAGTTTAATTGCGGTGCCACTAAAGTGGTCTCTTTTGGTGAGTGCACAATATGTGAATAATTGAGAGTAGGACAAGTAGATAACGATTCAAACATTAAATAAATTTAGAAATTAACTTAATTATCTTAATTATTTTTGGTCACGTGGCTCTAATATCAATTGAAAGAGAACTTCGAATGCTACTTATGAGAGAGTTTACGCATGCACAAATCAAAGCTTTTCAAAAGTAAATTTTTAATGATTGGCGTTAAAAATGCAAATTTCAAAAGTTTAGGGGGTCTACAAAATACAACACCTAAAAATTCACTTACTAAAGTTTGAGGTACTTAAATATTCGCTACAAAAACTCAGGCCTAAAATTATTAATGCCGCATATGCTGGTGTACTTGAGGATTAACTTCTCGTCGAAGAGAATAGGGTCTAACTTCAGCAAATAAATTCTAACTAAGTTCAGAACAAGTTTAGTAAATACATTTCAGAAAAAGTTCAGAATAAGTACAGAAAATAAGTTTAGATAAGTTTAGTTTAGAAATTCAGACAAACTAATTCGAAGAAAACAGGGCTTAAGTTCAATAAATAAGTTCATGATAAGTTCAGAACACATTAAGTTCAAAATAAGTTCATATAAGTTCAGTTTTGAATAAGTTTAGACAAAATAAGTCGAACGGAACAAGGCCTAAGTTCAACGACTAAGTTCAGAATAAGTTTAAAATAACTTTAGTGAATAAGTTTAGAGGAAACTCTGAATAAGTTCAGCAAATAAGTTCATAATAAGTTCAAATAAGATCAGTGTAAGGCCCGTGTACTTTGTATTCCGTCAAGTTGTTCGTGATGCCTTTTTGCGTTATAAAAACTGTATTTTATCCGCGATATGAGCTAAAATTATTTTCTAAGTGCCTATGTGAATGTTGATTTTATTAAAAAGGATGTTAATGTCACTGTTATTATTATAATTAATATTATTATTAGTTTAAAAATCTTTCGATAATTTTTAATAAGCGTTGTTAAAGGTTATTAACGAGTACTAAATCGATTAAGAACATGAATACGATCATGTTTTCACCCTTAGAAGTAGTTCGATGTTATTAAATCGAACCTAGATAGGTTTGGGAATGAATAGTTGATGAAGGATTATATAATCGATTTGGGTTTAGAATTCGAGTTATGAATTAGACTAGTGGTGTCAAATATAAACTAGCTTGGGACGAATAAATGAAAGAGAGTACGGAGGGAAAAACCGGTAATTTTGCGCGCTCCCCCTTATTTCTCCTCTCCCTGCCCGCGACATCCCCCTATGACACTCTCTCTCCTCTCCTCTCTGCTTCATCTTCTTCCTCCTCTCTTCCTCCATTGACGTGGCCACCCAAGGTACCAAACCCAGAGAATTTTGCCACTTTTTGCTACAAAAATCGTCCATTCAGCCACCCCTTCTACTTGGTAAGCGTTGTGAGCGAAATTAGGTCGAAATTCGAAGCCTCTTGCCGCGGTTGTGGAGGGTTTAGGACACCAAATTGAAGCTCGAATGTGTGCCCAGGTAAGGTTGTGCTATTCCACTCTTAGTTGCTTCAATTTCCTATAAACTAGGGTGAAAATTCATATCTACAAACACCCAAGTCAATCTCAAGTTGATAACCGAAATTTAGCTTGTTTTAGGGTTCGAATTTTGGAAATTGGGTGTTAATCGTGTGCTGCTCGTTTGACCTCTGGGCAAGGTCCGAAATTGGAGGTGTTCGGGTACCCAAAGTCGAGCCCAAAGCTTTCAAACAAAACCCTAGCTTGGAATCGAGGCGAGGGTTTCTTTCCCACTAAATTACTAATAATATCAACGTTTTTATTGCAATTAGCTAGAATATGTTGAACTTGGGCGCGGAAATCATGTTGGGTGAATCAGTATTCATATTGACAATTTATAAGTTCGGAATCGATTTGGGTTAAATGCATGTCGGATTGATGCTAAATTTTAAGAACCTGGCAGATTGCAGAAGTGCTTAACAAAAGGATGTTGTCATAGCGTGATTAATTTATCAGTTTATTAGTTAAATTGTGCTTGAAGCCTAAGGATGCTAGCCGAGTGATTGAAATGATTATGGAATTAACTGAATAATGTTTAAAGGGTCATGGCTAAATTAGTTTGGGTACATCGACAGTTTATTTGTAGGAGTTGCAACGAAATATTATGCCTATGATCAATGGTTTGCGAGCTGGAAAGTAAATATCGCTTGAAGTCTTTATTTGTATCAGTTTAGTATACGCTAAAATTCTAAGTTGACTATTAAGCATGAAGTGATATTTATTTATGATCGTTCTATGTATTATTGCTTTGTACATGTCAATATTGAACCGAGCTTGATAGTTGGATGGTTTGAGGTAGAATTATTGAGTGGTTTGACGCTCTTGTGGTCGGTGCTGTGTGGGGAGGGAGATAGGGTTGTGAATTGCCGTAATCGTGTTGATTGCGAGGCCATGTGTGGCTTAATGAATGGTGATATGAAGTGTATGAATGTGCTATGTGTGAATCCCCTTTTCCCTCAATGTGCTAAGTGATATTAAGTGAATAGTTTTCGAAATACAGACATGTTTAAGAAAGTTGTTAAATGCATGTTTTCATGATTTTGAATGCTTCTAAGTACTTATCAATTGTCTGGTAGTCTATGAAAATGTTTGTAGCCTATAGGAAATCCTAAATCGTCGAACTACTCAGTTAGTGACTCGACTAAATAGTCGATAGGTTTAGGAGGTTTATAAAAGTGGATTTGAACATGCTTAGGGCTTTAGTTTGTATACAACTTCTCCTGAAGTTTAAAAGGATTTAAACGACCAGAAGAAGAGCACCTTAAGGTGCTAATTATGAAGTTTAGCTTATTTGCATGCGTTTTGCTTACTTAGGTCTCTATTGAGTTTCGATCTACGAGTTAGCAAACGTATTACATTTAAAAGAAGCTTTTAAGCTAAAAAGTGAAGTTGTTTTTATGATTTAACAATCGTTTTACATTTATAAGAAGCCTTTTAGTTAAAAACAAAGTCGTTTTACGATTTAGTAAACTTATTACGTTTATACGAAGCATTCAATTTAGATACTAAGTCGTTTTACAATTTGGTAAACGTGTTACATTTATAAAAAACTTTCAAGTTTAAAGTGAAGTCGTTTTAAGTATTAACCAACTTATTGCCTTGATAGGAAGCTTTTAAGCCTAAAAGGAAGTCGTTCTACGAGTTAATAAATGTATTACATTTATACGAAGCTTTTAGGTTAGAAATGAGGTCGTTTTACAAACTAGCAAACGTTTTACGTCTATAAGAGGTTTCTTAAGTTAAAAACGAAGTCATTTTGCGAGTTAGTAGTCGTGTTACGTTTATATGAAGCTTTTAAGTTAGAAACAAAATGGTTTTACGATTTAACAAGTTTATTACGTTTTTAAGAAGCTTTTAAGTTTCAAAGGAAGTCGATTTATGTGTTAATAAACTTATAACGTCTATAAGAAGCTTTCAAGCTGTTTACGAAGTCGATTTACGAGTTAGTAAACTTATTAAGTCTATAAGAAGCTTTTAAGCTATTTACAAAGTCGATATACGAGTTAGCAAACTTATTTCGTTTATAAGAAGTGTTTAAGCCAAAAACGAATGAACTATAAACATTTCAAAAGGTTATGGTAGTTTTGTTAAAAAGTAATTTTTCAGCAAAGTAAGCGTTGAAAAAGAGATATGAAATATGACTTTAAAGGCTAAGAAAGTGCTAGGCAATTGGCCAGAGGGTAGAAACTGGACTCAAGATATGAGTTATATTAGTGTGAGCTGTTCCTAGAAACTGGACGCAAAGATGGCGTGAGCTGTTTCCCCCTAAAGAAAAGTTAAGAACTGGACTCAAGATATAAACTATCTTGGCGTGAGCTGTTCCTGGGAATTGGACTCAAGATATTAATTATCTTGGCATGAGCTGTTCCCCATATAAGTTATGATGTGTGACACATAAGAAAACCTTGAGGGGGACTGGACTCAGGATATGATTATCCTGGTGTGAGTTGTTGCCCCAAAGAGGACAGTATCGAGGTTAGAGTTGCTCTACTAAGATGCGTTTCGGCCAAAAGTTAAGTACGTATAGCCCAGAGATAACGTAGATTAAGAGTGACGATCTCACTTAAGGCCGGTGTTGACCTCCCTAGCCAGCACAATAAGATGTTTTTATGCTATAAGTAAGTACCTGATAAAAAGGACATCTGGCTTTTTGCCATTCTGAACAGTTCAGGGAAGAAAAGAAGTTCTTTTACGTAACACGAGCCTCAAGAGGCCAAGTAAAGCGTTTTTAAAGAAAAGAAGAAAGCTTTCAAATGTACGGAACCTGCATATCTTTTATGAATATGTTCTGAATATAGTTTAAATGAAGTTTCAAATGAAGTATAGCTATATCCTAATAATGCATCGTATATTTAAGCTTTTTTTTCAAGGTGCTTATCTTATGAAAGAATGTTCTTTCAAAGTCTTTCTTACCAAATTGGGTGTTTCAAGAGTTTTTAGAAGAGTTATAAGCATTAAAGGAGTTAGCATGATTTATAAACTGTTCTTTGATTATAACAAGATTCACTATGTTTTCACAGGTGTGTTTAAAAGCATCATATTCATCCTTGTGCTACTTGATTAAGTGTCTGAATGCTTGTTAGAAAGGAAGATTGGTCATTAAGGACCTAGGAACAAGTTGAGGGGTTAGAATGAAATTTTAAGGGTGGTGATCTTTCCTTAGGGATTTTGATTGTCTAATATGATGGTAAAGTATGAATACGTGATATGTGGCTATTATTAGTATTATTGCCTACAACTGCTTTGGGTTTTAGGGAGTAGGGGAGTTTTCACTGAGCGTGTGGTTACTCATCCCATTACTTTTTCCCCTTTTCCCTAGGCTTTTGTTATGACAGGTGGAACTCAAGCTACTTACGTGAGTTGAAGTCTACCCCTACTTGAAAAAGAGTCATGTGTGCCATATAGAAGTAGATTCATGTGTTTAATGATGTAATGTAATGTATTCCTAGTTTGTAATTGTTGTAAACTAAGTTTTCTAGCTCATGTAATGCATATTGTTTATGAGTCGCTTTGTATGACCGTGTGAGCCAACCATCTGATTAGTTAGATGTCTATATTCAAAATTAGCTGTGTTTTGGGATGTAAACCCCAGTACTCCGGTTGTGTAGACCGTTGAGTTGTATCTTTTACTTTTCATGTATTAAAGAACTATTTTGTTGGGTGTACTTCGAGCGGGTGGCTCGTTGAGTTATGAACTCCGACGTGTGGCCGTTGAGCTTTTTTTAAATGTTATGCGCTTCCATTGATTTGCAGGGGATTATTGTAAGGTTTTTAGCTTGGAAACGGTCATTTTTTAGGGGAAACTCTGTCCGTTTGATTCCAAAAATTAAGTTAAAATTTAAGAAAGTGTAACGCTTCTGGCCTTAGGGGTTGGAGTGTTACAATTGATAGTATTCGAGCAAAGGTCCTGCAACCATAGGCCGCGACCTGAGTCTTGCATTTCGTCTAGTCATCTAGGAATACTCTATGATTATGTGACATATGCCTCCTTTGTGTGCAAGTGTGCTTTATTGTATAGACATTTGTGACTTATGTGCGGCTCGAGTAAGTCGATTGACTAAGAGGGGCAAGTTATGCGTTAGTATAAGAGCTAAGAAGCTTTCCCCCCACCTTGAAGTGACGTTGTGGGCACACCTTTGATGCAATATGTTCCTAAGGTGTCAGTTGACTTGATTGATTGACTTTTGTGTGATCCGCTTAAGCCAATCGGATAAATGTAAGCCATATGTCAGAATGTAAACCCTTTTAGTTTGTTGTCCTTAAATCATGAACTACTAGGATGATGAGATCTCCTATGACTCCTAAGTCATGCTATCAATGTTCAACGAAATAAGTACAGTTGGTGCTGACCAAGCGTTATAGTCTCACTAGTTGTGTAAGCATGCACATGTATTTCCTTTGGAAAAGATGTGATATGCGCGTATGACTATATGAAGGTTGAACTTAACTAGACCTGGGGCTATCCATAACAACTCTCGCCATTTACGAATCATTTTATTAACCAAGGAAGTTCATCCTAGTTGAAATTAAAACTAAGTGATTCCTTGTGTAATTGTGTGATAGATGCCTTCTCGACGTGAATTCATACCAGAACCAACTTCCATAGAGATGATATGTCAATTTAATAGGCTTAAGCCTCCCAAGTTTGAAGGTGGAACTGCCCTATGGTATATGAGGAGTGGCTTCGGAGAATAGAAAACTTATTCGAGATCATGGAGTGCCCTGAGAGGTTCAAGGTGCACCTAACCACTTACTAATTTGAAAAAGAAGCTGAATTCTAGTGGGGAACAGTGAAACCTAGGGTAGGTGAACCGGTGCTAACCTGGAACCAACTGAAAGCTTTAATAAATGCTCAATATTACCCTCGTGACGTAAGAAGGGTTAAAGAACGGGAGTTTTTATGCTTGAAACAGGGAGAAATGAGCGTGATGGAATATGCGGCGAAGTTTAATGAGCTGAGTCAGTTTGCCCCAAATTAGGTGGCCACCGAAGAAATGAGAATGAACCACTTCGAACAGGGATTAAAAGGAGAAATAAAGCAGACAATAACAGGGTATGCATATACCAACTTTCAAGAAATGTACCAGAGGGCTGTGAAGGTAGCCCGCATCATAGATGAGACCAAGATTGAAAATAAAGAGAAAGGCCGAGCAAAGAGGGAAATTGGCTCCGGAGAACCCAATTCCTAAGGAAGCAGAAACTTTAGAAGGTTCAAATCTGAGATAAAATAGGATGAGGAAAAGCAAGCTGTCCAATGTAAACTAAGAAAAACATGTGGCCAGTGTGGACGTCGGCACCCTGGCCCATGCAGAAGCTTTGCGGGCTCATGTTTTGAATGTAGTGATATAGGTCACAAAGCCACTAATTACTCAAGGGTCACATGGAATAGTCGGGGTCACACTCAGATATCCGGAACGGGAATCAAGCCAGTGGCACAATGAGATTGCCTAACCATTGGCACTCCCTCAGGGGACAATAAAAGCAATCAGAAGTCACAAACTGACAGTCAGATGCTTAGCTAGAAAGGAAAAGAGACTTGGGAACTTGCCAAAACAAGGTCAGGTATTCTCTTGATAACCACCTCTATGCCCCCATCCCGTCATTCTAGTACTGCTCCCTCACTTGTCATTCTTAAATTGCAAAGGAACTTGTTAGTAAACCTCATGAGATGCGTGTGCAACATTTCATAGCCTCTTCCTTAAAAACTATATGCTATACCAATCATACCTGTTGAAATCGAATTGCTATAGTGCGAGGAAGAGCGCTCCCTGATGATTTGGTTCGAGTAGGAATCTAAGGATGGGATGCTGTGGTGAAGGCAGAATGAGTAACTAAGCGTAAAGTAACTTGGATTGTGAAAGAGATGCGGATGAAGTACACCCATTAATTCCTCCAAGTAAATAATTTCGAGGACGAAATTCTTTTAAGGGGGGGAGAGTGTAAGGCCCGCATACTTTATATTCTGTCGAGTTATTCGTGATGCATTTTTGCGCTATAAAAACCGTATTTTATTAGCAATATGGGCTAAAATTATTTTCTAAGTGCATATGTGAATGTTAATTTCATTGAAAAGGATGTTAATATCATTGTTATTATTATAATTAATATTATTATTAGTTTGAAAATCTTTCAATAATTTTTAATAAGCGTTATTAACGATTATTAACGAGTACTAAATCGATTAGGAACCTGAATACGATCAGGTTTTCGCTCTTAGAAGTAGTTCGATGCTATTAAATTGAACCTAGATAGGTTTGGGAACGAATAGTTGATGAAAGATTATATTGTCGATTTGGGTTTAAAATTCAGGTTACGAATTAGACTAGCGGTGTTGAATATGAACTAGCTTGGGATGAATAAATGAAAGAGAGTAGGGAGGGGCAAACTGGTAATTTTGCACGCTTCCCCTTATTTCTCCTCTCCCTGCCCGCGACACCCCCCCCCACGACACTCTCTCTCCTTTCCTCTCTACTTCATCTTCTTCCTCCTCCATTAACGTGGCCACCCAAGCTCCCAAACCCAGAGAATTTTGCCACTTTTTGCTACAAAAATCCTCCATTCAGCCACCCTTTCCACTTGGTAAGCGTTGTGAGCGAAATTGGGTCGAAATTCGAAGCAGCGGTTGTGGAGGGTTTAGGACGCCAAATTGAAGCTCGAACGTGTGCCCAGGTAAGGCTGTGCTATTCCACTCTTAGCTGCTTCAATTTCCTATAAACTATGGTGAAAATTCGCATCTACAAACACCCAAGTCAATCTCAAGGTGATAACCGAAATTTAGCTTGTTTTAGGGTTCGAATTTTGGAAATTTGGGTGTTAATAACGTGCTGTTCGTTTGACCTCTGGGCAAGGTCGGAAATTGGAGGTGTTCGGGTACCCAAAGTCGAGCCCAAAACTTTCAAACAAAACCCTAGCTTAGAATCGAGGTGAGGGTTCCTTTCCCCCTAAATTACTAATAATTTCAACGTTTTTATCACAAGTAGCTAGAATATGTTGAAGTTGAGCGTGGAAATCATGTTGGGTGAATTAGTATTCATATTGACAATTTATAAGTTCGGAATCAATTTGGGTTAAATGCATGTCGGATTGATGCTGAATTTTAATAACCTGGCAGAGTGGAGAAGTACTTAACAAAAGGATGTTGTCATAGCGTGATTAATTTATCAGTTTATTAGTTAAATTGTGCTTGAAGCCTAAGGATGCTAGCCGAGTGGTTGAAATGATTATGGAATTAACTGAATAATGTTTAAAGGGTCATGGCTAAATCAGTTTGGGTACATTGACAGTTTATTTGTAGGAGTTACAACGAAATATTATGCCTATGATCAATGGTTTGCGAGCTGGAAAGTAAATATCGCTTGAAGTCTCTATTTGTATCAGTTTAGTATACGCTAAAATTCTAAGTTGACTATTAAGCATGAATATGATATTTATTTATGATTGTTCTATGTATTATTGCTTTGTACATGTCAATATTGAACCGAGCTTGGTAGTTGGATGATTTGAGGTAGAACTATTGAGTGGTTTGATGCTCTTGTGGTCGGTGCTGTGTGAGGAGGGAGATAGGGTTGTGAATTGCCGTAATCGTGTTGATTGCGAGGCCATGTGTGGCTTAATGAATGGTGATATGAAGTGTATGAATGTGCTATGTGTGAATCCCCTTTTCCCTCAATGTGCTAAGTGACATCAAGTGAATAGTTTTCGAAATACAGACATGTTTAAGAAAGTTGTTAAATGCATGTTTTCATGATTTCGAATGCTTCTAAGTACTTATCAATTGTCTGGTAGTCTATGAAAATGTTTGTAGCCTATAAGAAATCCTAAATCGTCGAACTACTCAGTTAGTGACTCGACTAAATAGTCAATAGGTTTAGGAAGTTTATAAAAGTGGATTTGAACATGCTTAAGGCTTTATTTTGTATACGACTTCTCCTTAAATTTAAAAGGATTTAAATGACCAGAAGAAGAGCACCTTAATTATGAAGTTTAGCATATTTGCATGTGTTTTGCTTACTTAGCTCTCTATTGAGTTTTGATCTACGAATTAGCAAATATATTACGTTTAAAAGAAGCTTTTAAGCTAGAAAGTGAAGTCGTTTTTATGAGTTAGCAATCGTTTTGCATTTATAAGAAGCCTTTTAGTTAAAAACGAAGCCGTTTTACGATTTGGTAAACTTATTAAGTTTATACAAAGCATTCAAGTTAGAAACTAAGTCACTTTACGATTTGGTAAATGTGTTACGTTTATAAGAAACTTTTAAGTTTAAAGTGAAGTCGTTTTAAGTATTAACCAACTTATTGCCTTGATAGGAAGCTTTTAAGTCTAAAAGGAAGTCATTCTACAAGTTAAGAAACGTATTACATTTATACGAAACTTTTAAGTTAGAAATGAAGTTGTTTTACAAACTAGCAAATGTTTTACGTCTATAAGAAGTTTCTTAAGTTAAAAATGAAGTCATTTTGCAAGTTAGTAGTCGTGTTACGTTTATACGAAGCTTTTAAGTTAGAAACGAAATCGTTTTACGATTTAACAAGCTTATTACGTTTTTAAGAAGCTTTCAAGTTTGAAAGGAAGTCGATTCATGTATTAATAAACTTACAACGTCTATAAGAAGCTTTTAAGCTATTTACGAAGTCGATTTATGAGTTAATAAACTTATTACATTTATAAGAAGCCTTTAAGCTTTTTACGAAGTCGATATATGAGTTAGCAAACTTATTCCGTTTATAAGAAGTGTTTAAGCCAAAAACGAATAAACTATAAACATTTCAAAAGGTTATGGCCGTTTTGTTAAGAAGTAAGTTTTCAACAAAGTAAGCGTTGAAAAAGAGATATGAAATACGACTTTAAAGCCTAAGAAAGTGCTAGGCAATTAGCCAGAGGGTAGGAACTGGACCCAAGATGTGAGTTATCTTGGTGTGAGCTGTTCCTGGAAACTGGACGCAAAGATGGCGTGAGCTATTTTCCCGTAAAGAAAAGTTAGGAACTGGACTCAAGATATAAATTATCTTGGTGTGAGCTGTTCCTAGGAACTGGACTCAAGATATTAATTATCTTGGTGTGAGCTGTTTCCCAGATAAGTTATGATGTGTGACACGTAAGAAAACTTTGTGGGGGACTGGACTCAGGATATGATTATCCTGGTGTGAGCTATTGCCCCACAGAGGATGGTATCGAGGTTAGAGTTGCTCTGCTAAGACGTATTTTGACCAAAAGTTAAGTACATATACCCCAGGGATAACGTAGATTAAGAGTAATGATCTCACTTAAGGGCGGTGTTGACCTCCCTAGCCAAGACAATAAGATATTTTTATGTTATAAGTAAGTTCCTGATAAAAAGGAGATTTGGCTTTTTACAATTCTGAATAGTTCAGGAATGAAAACAAGTTCTTTTAAGTAACACGAGCCTCAAGAGACTAAGTAAAGTGTTTTTAAAGAAAAGGAGACAGCTTTCAAATGTACGGAACCCGCATATCTTTTTTGAATATGTTCTGAATATAGTTTAAATGAAGTTTCAAATGAAGTATAGCTACATCCTAATAATGCGTCGTACATTTAAGCTTTTTTTTCAAGGTGCTTATCTTATGAAAGAATGTTCTTGCAAAGTCTTTCTTACCAAATTGGGTGTTTCAAGAGCTTTTAGAAGAGTTATAAGCATTAAAGGAGTTAGCATGATTTATAAACTGTTCTTTGATTATCACGAGAGTCACTATGTTTTCACAGGTGTGTTTGAAAGCATCATATTCATCCTTGTGCTACTTGATTAAGTGTCTGAATGCTTGTTAGAAAGGAAGATTGGTCATTAAGGACATAGGAACGAGTTGAGGGGTTAGAATGAAATTTTAAGGGTGGTGATCTTTCCTTGGGAATTTTGATTGCCTAATATGATAGTAAAGTATGAATATGTGATATGTGGCTATTATTAGTATTATTGCCTGCAACTGCTTTGGATTTTAGGGAGTAGGGGAATTCTCACTGAGCGTGTGGTTGCTCATCCCATTACTTTTTCCCCTTTTCCCCAGGCTTTTGTTATGACAGGTGGAAGCCAAGCTACTTACGTGAGCTGGAGTTTACCTCTACTTGAAAAAGAGTTATGTGTGCCATATAGAAGTAGATTCATATGTTTAACGATGTAATGTAATGTATTCCTAGTTTGTAATTGTTGTAAACTAAGTTTTCTAACTCATGTAATGTATATTGTTTATGAGTCACTCTGTATGGCCATGTGAACCAACCATCTGATTAGTTAGATATCTATATTCGAAATTAGCTGTGTTTTGGGATGTGAACCCCAGTACTCCGGTTGTGTAGACCATTGAGTTGTATCTTTTACTTTTCATGTATTAAAGAACTATTTTGTTGGGTGTACTCCAAGCGGGTGGCTCGTTGAGTTATAAACTCTAGCGTGTGGCCGTTGAGCTTCTTTTAAATGTTATGCGCTTCCGTTGATTTGCAGGTGATTATTATAAGGCTTTTAGCCTGAAAATGGTCAGTTTTTAGGGAAAACTCTGCCCGTTTCATTCCAGAAATTAAGTTGAAAGTTAAGAAAGCGTAACTTTTCTGGCCTTAGGGGTTGGGGGTGTTACAATCAGTTCAGAATAAATTCATATAAGCTCAGTTTAGAATAAGTTTAGACGAAATAGGTCGACGAAAACAAGGCCTAAGTTCTTAATAAGTTGAAAATAAATTTAGCAACTAAGTTCAAAATTTAGTAAATAAGTTTAGAAAATAGTTATTTTATTTACATTATTTGTGACTGAGATATTTATTTTATTTAAATTGTTGAATTCTTTTTAGGTGCAATTAATGCTGAGGCTAGTAAAGTGTGACTAACGTTAATATTAAAAAGTTAAGTTTCCTAAAATGTATTGTTTTGTAAAAAAACTTTTTTAAAACTTTGAAGTACTAGTTTTTCAGAAAAAAATTGCATGATCATGTTTTGAAATAAAATTTCTAAATTATGGTTGTTATCTTTGCACATGGATGCTAATTTATCAATCTTTACTTTCTATCTTAGCTTGTAGTGATTATGTCATTAGCTTTTGGATAGACGACTCTGTACGAAAGTTGTTGTAGATTTTTTATTTCTACTCGCAGACAACATAACAATAATCACCACAATAGAATAATAACCATCTAATTATAATGAATGGTGAATAATAATAATAATAAATAATAATAATAGTAGCAATAGTAATAATAATGATAATAATAATACTAATAATACTAATACTAATAATAATAATGATGATGATGATGATGATGATGATGATGATGATAGGAGTAGTAGTAGTAGTAGTAGTAGTAGTAGTAGTAGTAATGATAATGATAATGATAATAACAACCAAGATAACAAAACAACAACAACAACAATAATACCAATAATAACACCACCACCACCACCACCACCATCATCACCAACAACAACAATAATAACAAAATAATGATGATGATGATGAAGATCATGAACATGATAATGAACGAAAACAACAACAACAACAACAACAACAACAACAACAAAGTAATAATCATCCACTATTCAAAGGGATGAATCTTAACAAATTAGACCATATTCTCTTCCACTTATTTTGTCTAAACTTATTCTGAACTGAACTTATCTAAACTTATTCTAAACTTATTTGCTAAACTTTTATTATGAACTTATTATATATGAACTCATTTATTGAACTTATTTTGAAATTACTCTAAACTTATTAAGAACAAATTTATGAACTTATTTGCTAAACTTTTTTTGAACTTATTTGCTTAAGTTATTCTGAACTCATTTATTAAACTTATTCTGAACTTATTTTGAACTGAACTTATCTGAACTTATTTTGAACTTATTAGCTGAACTTAGGCCCTGGTCTTTTCTTTTCGACTTATTTTTTGAAGAATATCTTCAGATAAGTTCAGTTATGAATAAGCCAATAAATAAGTACATGATAGGTTTGGCAAATAAGTTCATAATAAGTTCCGCAAATAAGTTCATAATAAGGCCCTATTCTTTTCGACTTATTTTTTGAAAAATAAATCGGAGTAAGTTTAAAATAAGTTTAGTAAATAATTTCAGAATAAGTTCAAAATAAGTTCAAAATAAGTTCAGCAAATAAGTTCATAAATTTGTTCTTAATAAGTTTAGAATAAGTTCAGTAAATAAGTTTAGAATAAGTTCAGCAAATAAGATCAGAATAAGTTTAGATAAGTTCAGTTCAGAATAAGTTCAGGCAAAAATAAGCCGAAGAGAATAGCACCTAAGTTAAGTAAACAAGTTCAGAAACTTGTACTTAACAAGTTTAGAATAAGGCCATGTTTCTTAAACTTATTTTTTGAAGAATAAGTTCAGATCAGTTCAGTTCATAATAAGTTCAGTAAATAAGTTCAGTAAATAAGTTTAGAATAAATTCAGCACATTCATAAATTTATTCTTAATAAATTCATAATAAGTTTAAAATAAGTTCAGTAAATAAGTTCAGAATAAGTTCAGCAAATAAAGTTAGAATAAGTTCAGATAAGTTTAGCTCAAAATAAGTTCACACAAAATAAGTTGAAGAGAACATGGCTTAAGTTCAGCAAATAAGTTCAAAATAAGTTTAGAACAGCTTTAGCAAATAAGTTTAGCAAAAAGTCATGTTGTCTTCAACTTATTTTGTCTGAACTTCTTCTAAACTGAACTTAACAAAACTATTTGTTAATTTAAATTTAATTAAGTTGGGTGTCACATTTCAATTTGTCATTTTATGCATTTATCCAGTTGCAAATTGAATCGGTAGAGTGGCCTCGTAGTGAAACTTCATTGTGCACCCGATTCATTCATTCAAAGTTATGAATACATACTTAAACGATAGCTAAATACAATTAGCTTGTTAGTTAAAATTGGTAAATATGTGATATATAAGCGCAACAAGAAAACCGTAATAGTAATGTGTGAAATAACTAAATGAAATGCAATAAGTAAATCAACCGATACAGGCAAAGTTATAATTTTCCAAATACATCTTAACAATGCAATTGGTGGACCACAAATACATTAGCCCGAGACATTAGCCCAAATATTTACCAGTATAAAGGAAAAAAGGGGAAGGATAATAGATAAAAATAAGGAGACTCTAGACCAAAAATCATCAAGTTAAGCTGTGAATTTGTGAATATTTGAGATTTTGAGTTAGGCGTTTTAATTGGTAATGCTTGGAAGCCTAGGGTGGATGACTATGGTGGGTTAAGGTTTAGAGAATGATTGTGAACTCAAGTTAATTTCATTAGTTTCATGAAATTTTGATGGGTTCTAATGGCAATTGAATGAAACTAATGGATGTATGTGTGTATGATGTTGAGTGAGTGTGTGTATGTGTACCGGCGCACGCGGGATGATCATGCATGCCAAGTGAGGTTGGTGGAGGAGGAGGGAAATTTGAGGTTTTGAAAATTTATTGGATTACTGTGAGATTTTGGTTAGCTTTCAAGATTAGAATGTCAAAAGGGGCTTTTTTTGACTAATGATGACAATAATTTTCGGGGTTAAAGATGAAAAGGAAGTAGGGACGTTATACTATGGGAACAGTTTCTTTTAAAATTAATTGCTTGCCTAAGTCTTTAAATTAACTTGAGGATTGATTATAGTTGATTACGGTTTATTTAGATTGAGTATGGTTTGGGTTATTGATTAAGTATTATGGGGTTCAAAAGATAAATAAAAATTTGGTTAAGGTGACACAATCTAAGAATCAAATAAGAATTAGACTTTATTTCGTAAGTAGAGAACTTAATGTTTTCGAGAGGACCCAAAGCCATGCACTTGGCATAAAAAAACAAATTAAAGTTATAAGTCGAATTCAAATAACCCAAGTTTCAGTATGGATAGACCACCAAAAAAATACTAATATCATGAACGCTATGGTTCCTAATAGAACCATGTTAATAATAATGAGTTAATCATAACAACAACAACAACAACAACGACAACAACAACAACAATAATAATAATAATAATAATAATGACAATACTAATAAACGTGACAATTGTATTAGCAAGCTTTTAATAATAACAATAGCAGCAGCAGCAGCAGTAGTAGTAGTAGTAGTAGTAATAGTAGTAGTAATAATAATAATAATAATAATAATAATAATAATAATAATAATAATAATAATGATCTTAGCAAAGGCAACAATGGCAATGATAAAATTTGTAATGTAATAAAGATAACAATAGCAACCACAATCATAATAACAATAATGATAATAACATCAAAATTAATAAAAATGAGGCCAGTCATGTCATTACAGCATTATAATGTAAATGACAAAGGAAACAATAGTATCCAGAGAAAAAGTAGAATAAAAAAGAAATAGAATCAATCTAAATAAGAAATGGGGAATGCATTAATAGTTAAAAAAATAGTCAAAGGAATTTTGAATTGCTTATTAAGCCATAAAATTTAGTTAAAATTATTGAAACTCAAACCAAGTGTAACTTTATATTTTTGGAGTAGAAATAAGGCCATTTATATCGTTTCAAACTATAACGAATATTTTAATTTAAAAGGAGAGAGCTTTTAAAACTAGGTACGTTTTTTGCCCATGCACTTCAAAAGCTCACCTGTTTATAAAATTATACAAAGTTCATGTAATAGTCATGTAATGAATTATTTTGAATAATATTTTGTCACGAAAATTAGTGGCTACACTAGTTATCAAGTGTCAGGGCTTACACCGTTCAGTTTACTCATGCGGTTGCAGTGCAGGCTTCTCGATCGGCCTAGATCAAGGTGTGTTTGCATTAAAAATATGATATTTTATAATACCTTTATACCCGATTTATGTTCATAATAATTTTTATTTTTATATTTTTACTAGATTTTATTTTCTTTGAAGGTGTGGAATAAATTGAGAAACAAGCATGAAAAAATAAAGAATTTGGTCCACTCTCTCATAACCCAAAAACTAGAACAAGCAAGGCAGAAAAAATAAAAATACAAGCCTAATTTCTATCCAAACCCCACATGCTCATCACGTGATATCCTAACACCCCCAGTTCTCCTTCTCTCTCCTCTCTCAGCTCTCACGCATGCACCCAGAACAACAAACCCCGACCCCCGAACGCTCTCATCTCATCTTCTCATCTCTCTCTCTTCGACACCTCCATCCCATCATCTCCACTATATCCATCATAGTTCACCACCTTCATTCGTGCACCTGCCGGCACCAAATCCCACTTCACATCGCCAGCTCGCTTCATCTCCCACAATCCACGATATTGTTGATTGAAGGGCTGAGATGAAGCCGGTTCGGGTACAAAGGATGCAGCGGCGATCGAATTATGTCATCTAGGTTTTAGTTTACATTTTTAGGTTTTAATTTTAGGGTTCATCGTTTTAAATCCAATTGTTAGCAATTTAGGGTTTGCTTTCGTTTTCGTCTGTTTTGATTTCGGTTGTTAAGTTCGTATCCCTAACATTCAATTTTGAGTAATTGAAGTTTGATTAAGTTGATTTGGATGTTGCAATTTCTGATTGCCAAACCGTATAAGTGTTGATCTTGCTTGGTTTTCTTCGAATTGGCTATGTTTTTCTTCCCTTGTCCGTGCTCTGTTTTTGGGATTTGGGATGTGGAGTAAACAAACTCGAAATCCGCTGATAATGGAGCTCAACTACTCCATCTGTATGGTATTTGTTTGGACGCATCTGGGTAAAGCCCTATTCCATTTGTTTTGCTCCGATGGCCCTTACAAGATGAAGGCAGTGGGTTCTTTGTTCTGTCATGCCCATTGTTCTCTGTTGTTTTCTGTTTGTCTGTTTGTTTTGATTTTGGCAGCTGTCATTTGGGTTGAATTTGATTTCTCCTGTTCGTGTTTTGCTTCAGTAATTTTTGGGTTCACAAACCTGAGCTTTTCTCAAACTTAGTAGGTTCTGGGTAAATTTTGCTCCTGTGTATTGCCGTAGTTGAAGGGGGAGGTGAAGATGAATCGAGCTTCCCAAAGCGGGGATAGTCTGCTTCCTCCTCACCTCTAATTATAGTCGATCATTGGTTTATAACTCTCGTTTGGTGTTGGTAAATAATAAATTTTAGTTTAATTCCTTGCTATTTCTTGTCAATTGGGTTATTCCAAAGTATGGCAATTGTTATTTTTAGGTTCTTATTTAGGGTCTATTCTTTTCGTGGGTCAATTACAATTTACCAGCCTCAACCCACTTCAATCTATTTCAACCTACTTCAATCGACATAAAAAAAAAATCAACTTCAACCTACCTCAATCTACTTCAACCCACTTCAACCAACTTCAACCCACCCCCTTTGTAATTTTAATAATTTGTAAAGTATCATGTGAGATTTAATCATTCTTGCACCAAAAAGTTCAATATACTACTTTTTTGTAAATTATTGTACTTTGGAATTATTTTATTTTTGTATTTTTCTTTTTTTCGTTTTTTATTTTTAAATTTTTAAATTTTTAAATTTTAATTTTTTGTATTTATTTTTTTAATTTTAATTTTTTAATTTTTAATTTTTAATTTTTAATTTTAATTTTTTAATTTTATTTTTAATTTTTGTATTTAATTTTTGTATTTAATTTTTTGTATTTAATTTTAATTTAATTTGTTAATTTTTTAATTTTAAATTTTAAATTTTAAATTTTAAATTTTTTATTTTTCATATTTCATTTTTTATTTTTTTATTTTTTATTTTTTATTTTTTATTTTTGTTTTTTATTTTTTTGTATTTATTTTTTAATTTCTTATCGTTTTAGTTTTATTCCAAACAAAAGCTACAGAAAATTCCAAAAAATAAAAAATAAAAAATAAAAAATAAAATATGAAATATAAAAATAAAAAATAAAAAATAAAAAATAAAAATAAAAAATAAAAAAGAATTAACAAAAATTCCACAAAATTTTGATAACTTCACAAATTATCACACATTAATTACATTTTTATTATTTTAACCCACTTCAACCTACCACATAAAAAATATACCAACTTCAACCCACTTCAACCCACCTCAAAAAAAATACCAACTTCATCCCACCTCAACCCACCTCAACCTACTTCAACCTACTTCACCTTTTTACCCACCCAATTTACCCACGAAAAGAACAGGCCCTTAGTTTAGTAATGGATGAGTAGTTTTGTTTAGTTGGTTAAAAGCAATAGGTTTAGATTATTTTATGTTGAGTATCTAGATTGATTTAGTTACTGGATCATGATTTCAGAACAATCTAACATTTTTTAGTGGCCTTAATTTCGTCCACATTCCTGTAGAAGCGACCCCCAAGTACTACGACAATACTCGTATACTTGCGTCATTTAAATTTTGCACTCAAAATTATCGAACAACTTTTTGGCGCCGTTACCGGGGATGACGGCATGAGATTAGGCCACATTTTTTCTTTCTTAGTTACTTTCTTATTAGTTGCATATATCTCATTTTACTTTGCTTATTTTGTCATTAGTAGTGTTACTTGACCTAGTTTATCTTAATTCTTGAAAAACAAAATCCAAAAAATTAGAAAAGCCAAAAGTTGAAAAACATTGAAAAAAACATTGAGAAATCCATAAAACTTAACAAATTCAAAAACCAATGGCAAGTTTTTATTTTCTCAATTTGAGCATAAAGTATTTTGGCGATATTTGAGTAGATTGAATGGATTTCGTGCCCAATGTGTTGATTATTGTTTTCAGAAATGGAAATTTGCCAAATGATCTTTGAGGGTCTAGATGATGAATATAGGGGTCACTTTGCGACTATGTACCCCGAGGGTTTGGATTATTTGTTCATGAAGACTCCTGATGAGATTTGGGATTTTTTCGAGCATTTGGCTCACGATATGTTGGAGTATGATAATGCTAGAGAGACCTTTAGTCACCCCTCACTCGATCCTTATATGATGCATGCTACATCCTTAGATGAGAGTTAATTTGATGGTATATCTTATGACTACTTTCATACTCCATGTGCTTTTGCTTCATGTGATTATTGTGATGCCTTTGACCATGATATTGATACATGTCCATTGCTTGGAGGACCACATAGATTAGATGCATTAGCTGCCTTGTTGAATTAGAGAGTACACAACCACAAGAGGGGGGTGAATTGTGGTGTTCGATTTTCGCAAGTTGCTGACAAACAGTCTTAGACCCTGTTCGCACAGGTTGTTTCTGAGATAAGCAGAAGCGAAAATCCAACAAAATTGAATGCGGAAATAATGGACACAGGATTTTTACGTGGAAAACACCTCTAGCCCAACTGAGGTTAAAAACCACGACCTACCTCGTGTAGGATTTAAACACTTCACTAAACGGGCTAATCACGTTACAATAGTAACACACCTTGTTACAACTTGTAACACACGTAACCTGTCTTCCCTAAGACACGTTACCCCACGTCCAAAATCCCCTTGATTTGGACATACACTCTACTCACTCTTGTGAAAGAAGAATGTAAAGAAAAAACACCCTATTACAATGCTTCTCAACTAAGCTAATATAGGGTACAATGAAGTCCTAGTATGCCAACTTTGAAAGCTCAATTAATTCACTCATAAGGCTTGGTTTTCTTTTCAAACGTTTTAGCTCATGAACTCAGATTTTTTCTCTTTGAAAACTGATGTCTCCAAGATTGTAAGAAGCCGCCTTTTATAGTGCTTGGAAAACAATTCATCAAATTTTTGGAAACTAAAAAATCTGAAGAATATAGAATCCTTTACCCATAAGGGATGGAAAAACTATTTCTGAAATTTTTGGAAACTAAAATCCTAGAGAAAATAGAATCCTTTAGCTATAAGGGGTAAGGTGACATGAGCTGAAAAACACTTCCTGAACCGCGTGCATAAGGCGGTGTTCTTTAGCAGCTAGCCCATGTTTTTCTCAACTACCTTATCCACTTGCCAAAAATTGGATATTCTTTTTATTCAAAAAGATTTTGCAAATCCCTTAAGATTTTTGATAACCGTTTTTTAGGGTAAAGAATAAGATACTCCATAGAAAAATCTTTCTTGCAAATCTTTGAAGAAGCTGCTCAAAATCCAAAAGATAAAAATCGTGCAAAGCAGTTTTTTCGCAGCTTATTCTGGAAACACCCTGATCGCCCTGTTTCCAGGGTTGTTCTGAAGGGTGATCCGAAATATTTTTCGAAAAGCAAAACCGTTTCCAGTTAGTGGTAAATTAAAGCTTTCTAATTGGCATATTAACAAGAGTCTAAAAAATATAAAACCAAATCAAATCAAGACATCTTTTTGTAACCACTAGTCATCTTGTAGAACGACTTTGCTGCAAACACTTCACAAAATATGCTTCAAACACTGCACGGAACCTGTTTGTCACAGCTGCACATATCTTATGTTTCAAACACTTCTCAGGATATGCTTCAAAACACCTCACAGAACCTGTTCCTCACAGGTGTTCTTACATTGCTGACTTGAGTACCTGTTCTTGATAAACCATTAGTCAAGCAGTTTTAATACATTGAGAACAGCAGTAAGGTCTGTTTGGAAAGCCTGTTTGGAGCAACAACAACAACACTTGGATTTGTTATCATCAAAACTTTATACATTCTAACAAATTCCCCCTTTTTGATGATGACAAACCAAGTGACCATATTGACTTTCAAGGGCAATTTAAGTGATTTGTACCAATTATTCAAATTCACATGAAGCAGTTAGTATCGAAAAGATTGTAAGAAAATTAACTCATCCATGGCAGAACTAAAACAATATTGGTCAACCTATCTTCCCCCTTTTGGCATCATTAAAAAGTAGGGGCGAACAGTCAAACAGAGGGTGTTTGCTATTACCACCACTTGGGTAATGGAGGAAAGTCAACAGGCGATACACCCAAATGTTTTGGTACGGTAATGAGATTGGTCATCCTAGTCACACACAAGCAATTCACAACAAAAAGCAAGCAAGGCAAAGCCAATCAAAAAACAAGATATCCTGTCATTCATCAAAAGAGTGCAACAGAGTACAAACTAATTCACCAAGAGAAGTGAGAACAGGCTATGAGAACAACAGATGAGAACAGCTCATGAGGGGTGTTCAAGGAGCAGAAGGAGAAAATTTTGCTGAAAGTGAAGAGAGAAGGGCGAGGAGATCTGCATGGCGTTTTGTATTTAGAGCTTTTTCCTCGTCCAGGGTAGCCTTTACAGCGTTAAGCTCAGTACTGAGGTGAGAGTTTTCTTCCAAAGCAACCTTAAGGTTGAGGAACTGCCAGGAACAGGAGGACGGGGTGTTCTGGTCCCCTGTTCTGAGGCAGACCCTTCAATCAAAGCATACCCACACCCCATAAGGGTGTTACTCCCGATCTCATCAATGAACCGAGCGCCCACCTTCTTCTACAGTGTCACCCCAAAGTGCTCAAACACACTAGTCAGAAAGAAACCGTATCCCAGATCATGTTCCCTAGAGGTGTTTGCAATTCTTGCAATATGTCGAATCATGATGGCAGGAAGGTTAATTTGCACTTCCGTGTCCATCAGATCCATCAAACACTGATCCATGGCATCAGCAAGATTTTGACCCTGGCCTCTGGGGATGAGATTCTTGATGATAAACCAAAATAGCAATTGATGGAGCGATGTCATGTCCCCTTTCTTCACAGACTTGGGTGTTTGCAGGCTTGGTTGCTGGCTAAATTTCTGGGCGAGTTCCAGCAGCCTGGCTGTCCCTAGAATAGTCTTGTCTTCCCTCACATATATATCAAAGCCTGTGGAGGGAATCCCCAGAATGTCCCCTAATATCTTCGCATCAAAGCGAAGCTGCTTCCCATTAACAATACTTGTCACCACTCCTTCGGTGACAGTGCAGTTGGCATAGAACTCTGCCAACTCATGTACAGAACACCCCAGCTGGGTGTTTGTAAACAACTCATACCACCCCTGTGCATGCAGCTTGTGCAGAAACACCCCCAGTCCCTGTTCCTCAAAATATTTGACCTTTATAATTTTGCCCCTGACAACCCGTCTCTGAAGCAATTGGGTCAGTTTGGCTGAGATTGCAGACAGGGTAGATTTCTTGGCTCGTTTAGGTTGGGGCTCAGTAGGAGGGTCTTGGGTGGAGGCATGTTTGAGGGAGGCTTTTCTCTTGGGAGTTTTGAGGGGTGATGGTTTTGGTATAGGAAGAGGCTTATCCTCTGAGGACTCTGAGAACACGGGCGTGCCCTGTTTGAAGGCAGTGTTCTCAGTGTCGCTATCTGATGAAGGCTCAGAGGAGGAATCAATCTCCTCAATAACAGGGGCTGACTGCTTGGTAGGATGAGGAGTGGAGTGAAAAGCTATTCGGGCTGATTTTCTTGTGGGTCTGTTTGTGGGTTTAGCCGAAGAGGGGATTTATGGTTTTGGTTTGACAGGGGGTTCACTTTTTGAGGGCGCTTCAGTCTGGCCGCTTTTAGACCTTGATGGTGGTCGTGTTCTTGGTACTCTAGCACGCCTAGCCACAATTTTATACCTTTTGCATTTCTCACCGGTTTGTGTTACCGGTGTGGCTTGTGCAGGCTTAACAGGGGACTCCTCCATTTGACCACTACTTCCCCCTTTGTTTTTTTTTTTTTTGACAAATCCTCCCCTAGGTCATCCTTAAAAACTTCAGGCCCTGTTTCTGACCCTGTTTCCTGCTCAGGAAACAGCCCAAACGAATTGATGTCATCTAATCCATGGTCCAACAGAAAGAGTTCATCTAAAGCCCCAATTTCTCTTTCAGATGCCCCAACAAGTTCTTGGGGTTAACATGCGCCCGTTTCACCAAACAAAATCAATTCCCACCCAAATTTGTACGGGATGTCTTCCAATTTCAAATTCACTGTTCTAAGGTCGATACTTTTTAAAAACCCAAAAGATTGGATCGAGGAGATTCAGTATTTTTACCTTCCATGAGGGCCGTCAGAAATTGTGTAGGTGCAAACAGGGCTGTGGCTGGCTGTGCCCTGTGTCTGGTTGCCCTGGGTCAAGGTCGAGGAGCTCTCGAAGCTAATGGGGAACGTCATTTTTTCAGAGGAAGGAGAGAGATTAGGGTTTCTTGAACAGAGTTTCAGAGCAAGAGAGTTTCGATGGAGGTGAGAGAATTGAGCAAGAGAGCTTTAAAGGGAGAGAGAGACGTGCGAAATATTTAAAAGATTTTGCCCGTTTTTGCAACAGACTTTAGCATTTATTTAGGCCGCGCACGCCTCAGGAAGAGATTATCAGTTTTCAATTTGTTGCACACATTTGACAAACAAGAGGCGTACCTGTTCCTGATGCTTATTCTTGAGGTTACTTGCTCGGTAACATTGGACAATAAGGGCAATTTCATTAGACCTCAACGAGTGTCAGCAAGTTGCAAACCTCACATATGCTAAACATAGCACACAAGTTGATTGCAAACAAAAATTTAACATGTTGTACCCGTCACTTTTAAATTTTGCAAACAGGAAGAGAGAACAGGTTGGTCAGGTTGTTCTAATTAAGCCTAGTTCGAGTCTATTCCTTTCAAATTGTTCTCTACTCAATGCCTTTGTGAATATATCAGCAATTTGATTTTCAGTGGCACAAAAATTCATTGAGATCACTCCCTTTTCAACATTGTCTCTCAAGAAATGATGACGAATGTCAATATATTTTGTTCTTTTGTGTTGACATGAATTTTTGGCAATGCTAATTGCACTTATATTGTCACAATAAATAGGAATGCATCCTATGTCAACACAAAAGTCCTTGAGTTGTTGTCTTATCCATAATAACTGAGCACAACAAGATGCAGCTGCCACATACTCAGCTTCTGCTGTGGACAAGGCAACAGAGAGTTGTTTCTTGGTTGCCCAAGATACCAAACAAGGTCCAAGAAAGTGAGCCATACCTGAGGTGCTTTTTCTATCAACCAAGAAACCTGCGTAATCAGCATCAGCATACCCAACAAGATCAAAGTTGCAACCTTTAAGATACCATAAGGCTAGATCGGGTGTATGTCTTAAGTACCTAAAAATCCTTTTAACAGCCTTTAGATGAGTTTCTTTAGGGTTTGACTGAAAACGTGCACATAGACCAATACTAAAAACAATGTCAGGTCTACTAGCAGTTAGATATAAGAGTGACCCTATCATGCCCCTATAAGATTTCTCCTCAACTGAGGGACTACAATCATCCATTACCAACCTAGTTAAAGGAGAGATGGGAGTATCAATGGGCTTGGCTGACTCCATCCCAAAATGCTTAAGTAATTTCTTAATATACTTTTGTTGATGGATCATGGTGTCGTTTGAAGTTTGCTTGATTTGCAAGCCTAAAAAGAAATTAAGCTCACCCATCATGCTCATTTCAAACTCACTCCTCATCATTTTTGAAAATTCATTGCACAATTCATGATGAGTTGCACCAAATATGATGTCATCGACATATACTTGGACAATCAACAAATGTTCCCCCTTAGATTTTAGAAACAAGGTATTGTCTACCTTGCCTCTTGCAAAATTATTTTCTAATAAAAAGCTTGACAACCGCTCATACTAAGCTCTAGGAGCTTGTTTTAAACCATAAAGTGCCTTGTCAAGTTTGAAAACATGGTTAGAAAATTCATCACTTTCAAAACCGGGGGATTGTTTGACATACACTTCCTCTTTAAGGTACCCATTTAAAAATGCACTTTTAACATCCATTTGATATAACTTGATCTCCATGTGGGCTGCAAAAGCTATCAAGATTCGAATGGCTTCCATCCTTACAACAGGTGCAAAAGTCTCTTCATAATCAATTCCCTCTTCTTGGTTGTAGCCTTGGACCACCAGCCGGGCCTTGTTCTTAGTGACTGTTCCGCACTCATCTAGCTTGTTACGGAACACCCACTTGGTTCCAATGATTGTTCTATCCTCTGGTCGTGGCACAAGGTGCCATACCTTGTTTCTTTCGAACTGATGGAGTTCTTCTTGCATGGCTGTGACCCAATCTGAATCTGCAAGAGCTTCATTAATATTCTTAGGCTCAATTTTTGAGAGAAAAGCATAGAAAGCACAGAAATTTTTAAGCCTAGATCTAGTTTGAACTCCTGCATTAATATTAGACAAAATTTGATCAAGAGGATGTGAACTTTGGTATTTCCATGATCGTGGTGAAAGTGGGTTCACAGATATGCTCTCCATCCTAGCTGGAATACTTGGCGAAACAAGTTCAGGTCCTGTTCCCAAGCCTGTTTGGGAGCCTGTTCCTGAAATTATCTCAGAAGGGTTCGGCTGATGTTGTCCCGAACAGGGTTCCACCCTGTTTCCCCTGTTTGGTTCACACCCTGCCTACCTTCCTGAAGAACAGCTTCAGGCCTTGATCTCTCAGGTTGATCCTTACCTGGTTCATCTTGAAGCAGCATGTCTTTTTTAATAAGGCCTAGTTCGAGGTCTTCCTCCTGTGCATCATTCTCACTTAGAGAGTTAGTTTCATCAAAAAGCACATGCACACTTTCTTCAACACACAAGGTTCTCTTATTAAACACTTTGTATGCCTTACTATGTGAGGAGTAACCGAGGAATATTGCCTCGTTACTCCTTGGATCAAATTTCCCTAAGGAATCCTTTCCATTATTATGCACAAAACATTTACACCCAAAAACTCTCAAATGCAAAGTATTTGGTTTTCTTCCTTTGAGGATCTCATAAGGAGTTTTGTTAAGAACAGGTCTAATCATGCATCTATTTATAATGTAACATGATGTGTTTAAAGCTTCAGCCCAAAAATTTCTAGGAAGACCACTAGCAACAAGCATTGTTCTAGTCATGTCCTCTAGAGTACGATTTTTGCGCTCTACCACCCCGTTCTGTTGGGGTGTTCTTGGAGCTGAAAAATTGTGATCAACACCATGCTCATTACAATAGTCAATAAAGCTCGAATTTTCAAATTCTGTACCATGGTCAGACCTTATGCATACCAAAGAGTGTCCTACCCTCTTTTCAGTCTTTTTAATGAAAGCAAGAAATTTTTCAAAAGTTTCATCTTTAGAAGCCAAAAACAAAGTCCAAGTGAAACGAGAGTAGTCATCCACTATCACAAGCACATACCTCTTGCCACCTCGGCTCATGATCCTCATTGGACTACATAGATCCATATGTATTAATTCAAGGGGTCGAGTAGTGCTTATACACTTTTTAGACTTAAATGAATTTTTGACTTGTTTGCCTTTGGCACATGCATCACATACCTTTTCATCATTGAATTTGATGGAAGGTAAGCCAACTACTAAATCTTTGGTTACAAGTTTGTTCAAAAAAGAGTGGCTTGCATGACCTAGTCTTTTGTGCCAAAGCATAACATCATCTTTTAAGGCACTCAAACAAGTCAAATTATTTTGGGGAAGAGTAGAAATACACACTTTATAAACATTTTTGTGTCGCTTCCCCCTCAACACAACATCTCCTGTGTTCATGTTTACAACCAAGCAACGTGTTGGAGAGAACACTACTAGGTTGTCTTTGTCACACAGTTGGGACACACTTAGCAAGTTGTGTTTTAAACCATCCACAAAATAAACATTGTCAATTGAATGGGAGAGTGACTCACCTATCTTACCTATACCGACAATTGTCCCAGATTTGCCGTTTCCAAATGCCACACTCCCTCCTTCTGATGCTGTAAGTGAGAGAAAATTTGATTTTTCACCAGTCATATGCCTCGAACACCCACTGTCAACATACCACAGCTGCCTGTTCCCTAGACTGTTTTCTGCACTGTTTGCTGGGTTGTTTGCTGGGTTGTTCTCTCTCACTTCAGCCTGTAAAACAAATCAAGGGTTAGTTTTGGAAACCCAGATCCACTTGGGTGCCATTCCTTTAGACGTGTAAATCTCATCGTTCCTAACCCACATTTGTTTTACATGCACTGAGTTCTTTTTAATGGCATACTTTCTTATAGGACAAGCATATCGATAATGCCCCATTTTACCACAATAAAAACAAACAATATTTTCAGGTAATCCCACATATTTGTTATTCACTGGGTAGGTCATCTTAGGCACAAAACCTAGTCCTCTTCTATTTTGACTATGATGAGTGTTTAACCATTCCAACGCCCTTGAGGACCTGTTCCAGAGCTTGTTTGTGGCAAGGTCCGATTCTAAGTGTTTTATTTTTTCAAGCAAGTTTCTGTTTTCTTTCAGCAAAGACTCGACCTTACCTTTTAAGTCAAGAGATTCTTTTTCTAGCTCAGTCAGTTTAGTGGAACACGTCTCTTCTTTCATCAGTAGAGTTTCTTTAAGCACATTGATGTTTTCATGCAAGGCAAGAGTCTCTTTGTCAACTTCAAGCTTTTCTAATTTAAGGGTTTCATTTTCAAGTTCTAAATCTCGAACATTCCCTTTTAATTCAGCACATATATCCATTATATTGTACACTAATTTCTCAAGAGTTGATTTATTTAGACCACGTACCTTGTTCTTGAGTTGAGTCAGACTATCCGTTGACCCATCATCTGAATCAGTGTCACTCCTTGCCATGAGTGCTACATCAGCTTCCCCAGCTTCAGACCCTTCCTCATCCTCACTTGAATCTCCCCAGGCCGCGAGCATAGCTTTTGAAAACCTTTTCGCTGAGCTGCTTACACCCTGTTTCCTCCCCTGTTTTCTGGGGTGTTCGGGTTCTTGTTCTTCCTTGTGCAGTGGGCAGTTTCTCACAATGTGGTCCAGCTTACCACACTTGAAACACCCAGTGAACTGTTCCCGAGGGGTGTTCCTGGCTTTGCCGAAGTCCTTCCTTTTGATGTTTTCTTTGACTTTCTTGAAGAACTTCTTAAATTTTTGAGTCATCATGGCAATCTCCTCCTCCTCAGAATCAGAATCATCTTCTAAGGCCTTTAGTGCAAGACCTCGTTCTCTCTTTGTCTCATCTTTCTGTTGAGAATATTTCCTAAGTTCATATGTTTGGAGGTTGCCAATCAGCTCATCTAGGGTGATCTTGTTCATGTCCTTAGCTTCTTGGATGGTCGTTACTTTCGCTTCCCAAGAATGAGGTAAAATTCTTAGGATCTTCCTTACCAATTCTTCGGTGGTGAAGGATTTTCCCAAGGATTTCAACTCATTCGTTATGTGAGTGAAGCGAGTGTACATGTCCATCACACTTTCCCGATCACCCATCTCGAACAGCTCATACTTTCTCATAAGCAATTCAATCCGGGATTGCTTTACTTGATTGGTCCCTTCGTGAGCTACTTGCAAAGCATCCCAGATTTCTTTGGCCGACTCACATTCAGATATGCGAGTATATTCATCAGGACCTAGGCCAAAATATAGGAGTTTCTTGGCCTTGGCATTCTTCTCCATCATCTTGTAATCTTCAGCATTGAACTCCTTAGGCTCCTTGGGGATTGACTTTCCATCTTCAGTTGTTTTCTTAGGGATGAGTGGTCCATGCTTGATGAGCATCCACAACTCATAGTCCTCAGCTTGGATGTAGTTTTCCATCTTATTCTTCCACCAATTATAGTGTTGGGCATTAAAGTATGGTGGATGAGTTATGGATTGACCTTCAAGCATGCCTTGTGGAGTACTCATCTTCTAGGATCTCTCAAAAGTGTTAGCTTTTCAAAGGAGAACCTACTCTGATACCACTTGTTGAATTAGAGAGTACACAACCATAAGAGGGGGGTGAATTGTGGTCTCCGATTTTCGCAAGTTGCTGACAAACAGTCTTAGACCCTGTTCGCACAGGTTGTTTCTGAGATAAGCAGAAGCGAAAATCCAACAAAATTGAATGCGGAAATAATGGACACAGGATTTTTACGTGGAAAACACCTCTAGCCCAACTGAGGTTAAAAACCACGACCTACCTCGTGTAGGATTTAAACACTTCACTAAATGGGCTAATCACGTTACAACAGTAACACACCTTGTTACAACTTGTAACACACGTAACCTGTCTTCCCTAAGACAAGTTACCCCACGTCCAAAATCCCCTTGATTCGGACACACACTCTACTCACTCTTGTGAAAGAAGAATGTAAAGAAAAAAACACCCTATTACGATGCTTCTCAACTAAGCTAATATAGGGTACAATGAAGTCCTAGTATGCCAACTTTGAAAGCTCAATTAATTCACTCACAAGGCTCGGTTTTCTTTTCAAACGTTTTAGCTCATGAACTCAGATTTTTTCTCTTTGAAAACCGATGTCTCCAAGATTGTAAGAAGCCGCCTTTTATAGTGCTTGGAAAACAATTCATCAAATTTTTGGAAACTAAAAAATCTGAAGAATATAGAATCCTTTACCCACAAGGGATGGAAAAACTATTTCTGAAATTTTTTAGAAACTAAAATCCTAGAGAAAATAGAATCCTTTAGCTATAAGGGGTAAGGTGACATGAGCTGAAAAACACTTCCTGAACTGCGTGCATAAGGCGGTGTTCTTTAGCAGCTAGCCCATGTTTTTCTCAACTACCTTATCCACTTGCCAAAAATTGGATATTCTTTTTATTCAAAAAGATTTTGCAAATCCCTTAAGATTTTTGATAACCGTTTTTTAGGGTAAAGAATAAAATACTCCATAAAAAAATCTTTCTTACAAATCTTTGAAGAAGCTGCTCAAAATCCAAAAGATAAAAATCGTGCAAAGCAGTTTTTTCGCAGCTTATTCTGGAAACACCCTGATCGCCCTGTTTCCAGGGTTGTTCTGAAGGGTGATCCGAAATATTTTCCGAAAAGCAAAACCGTTTCCAGTGAGTGGTAAATTAAAGCTTTCTAATTGGCATATTAACAAGAGTCTAAAAAATATAAAACCAAATCAAATCAAGACATCTTGTTGTAACCACTAGTCATCTTGTAGAACGACTTTGCTGCAAACACTTCACAGAATATGCTTCAAACACCGCACGGAACCTGTTTGTCACAGCTGCACATATCTTATGTTTCAAACACTTCTCAGGATATGCTTCAAAACACCTCACAGAACCTGTTCCTCACAGGTGTTCTTACATTGCTGACTTGAGTACCTGTTCTTGATAAACCATTAGTCAAGCAGTTTTAATACATTGAGAACAGCAGTAAGGTCCTGTTTGGAAAGCCTGTTTGGAGCAACAACAACAATACTTGGATTTGTTTTCATCAAAACTTTATACATTCTAACATGCCTTTAATAGGCAGATTTCCATGTAGAGTTTACTCCAAACTGACCTTAGTTTAGGTTCTCCTACACCTGAGGTTTGGTCTTGTGATGACTTTAATATTAGGAGTGAGACACCGATTCCTTTAGAGCATGATTGTTATGATGACACACATTCTGATGACCTTGAGGTTTCGAGTGATCCCTCATCACCTTTTGCATATGCATCTCCTATTGAGACTAGCACTTCTTTGGACACCTCTGAGGATGTCCTTATTATCCCCGGCCCCTCTCTTTCTTTGGCTCCCTTAGGAGAGCTCGAGGGGGGAGATAGTTTTGAGACCGATGCTAGCCTTGATGATCAGTGTGACATATTAGTTGAGTCAAAGGATACTTTTTTCGAGGAACATTCTTTTGACGAGCCTTCTCATGTGGATTTTAGTGATATTTCACCTCACATGGAGCTTATTGATTCCATTTTTGATGAGTCTTCCCCTGACTTAGCCTTTTCCACTCTCATGTCACCCTTTCTTTCTCCCTCCCCCCTTTTCTTCCTTCTTTAGACCCTCCCGAGTCTACTTTTGGAGAGTCTGAGACTGATTGCTTGGTAATCCTTATTTAGATCATACTCTTGATGACATTTATGTAGGTAGACCCGAGGATCACTTTGAGGTGAAGAACTTGGCTTTAGGACATCCATTGAGCTTTGATTTTCATATTGCACCTGATTGGCCTTACTTTAGTCCTTTTCCCTCCCCCTTTAGAGATGTTGCACTTCATTTTGGTCATTCAGACCACTCTCAATGGTTTATGCATTCATATAGCCATATTTTTATAAGACCATTGACTAGTGCATCTGATTTTGCATATACACATCTCTTTCCTATTTGGGCTGAGAGCTTTGATAAGCTCAAAAGAGCTTTTCATTGCATTTATGCAATTTATTTAGGTTATACTTGCTGTTTCTAACTATTTGCATTTCTGTGAGGATTTTGCTCGATTATTTGGTAAGCTGCTTCGATCATTGATTGGTTTTGATATGAGTAGCAGTTTGTGAGTTGTGATGGAACGGCTGATGCTCCATGGTCCTCCTCAACACCATCTGGGTGAGGCATTTACTTTGAGTACAATCAGTATCCATTCTGGTATGATTATTCCACCCCCTCTTCTCATTTTCTTTCCTATCTTTCTTTTCATACATAGTTGTGAATATTTAGGATTGCTTTCATTTCTTTTCATACTTAGTTGTGGATATTTACGACTAGGATTATGTGGGTGATCAATCTTGAGGAACAATTTGGGGTTTGTTGACCTGCGTTGTCTATGATCACCCTTGAATGTGTTATTGCTTTGTGAATACTTGTTAGTTGTGGATATCTAGAATTGTGAATAGTTGTGAATATCTAGGATTGTTTCTTTGTGTTTGTTTGAGTAGTTTGTTTTGTTTCCTTTGTTTTGTGAGTTTGGTTTTTTTGACTTTGTTTTTGTTTAGTATTTTGGTTTTGTTTTAGCTATGTGTGTTTTATTTTCCTTTTTGGTGTTTAGTGGTTTTGTTTTTGATTTTGTACTTTGTTTTGTTTTTTTTTTATGAGTCTTGTTTTATTTTGCTTTGTATATGGTAGTTCCTTGTTTATGTTGGGTATTTTGTTTTTTTTGGATGCCTTAGTTGTATTTTGTGTATTGGTGGTATATTTTTGTAAGTAGGTGATTAGTGCTTTCTTTTTCTTCTAGTGGTTGTATTTTTTTTTTTTTTCTTTTGTCTCTTGTTTTGGTTGAGGTTTCTTTTGGTTTAATTTAGTATCTAGTAGCTTCTTAGTCTAGTTTTGCATTTACTTTGGTGATCGTGTGTGTTTTGGTCTTGTTTTTTTTGTTTTCTTTTGGTTCAGTTTTAGTAGTTGTGTTTTGGTTTGGTTTGGTTTATATTTCAATTTTGGTGATTATTTGTGCTTTCGGGTTTTGGTTTTGGTTATTGAGAGGTTTGGTTTGTTTTAGAGTTGGTTTTGTTTTTGCTTTTCGTTTGTGATTTATTTTGGTGATTTGTGTTTGTTTTTGTTTTTGTTTGTGATTTTTATTGGCATCCTAGTTTGTATATGTTATTGGTTTGATGTTAGCTTTATGGCCGTATAACTTATGTGATTCTTTTTGGCACCTTAGATCCCACAATGAGGACATTGTGGAGTTTTGGTGTGGGAGCGAGGTGCCCATTTGTACATATTTTTTCGATAATTTTAAAAAACTTTTAAAAAAATTTCTTTTTCTTTTGGGATTTTGTGTTCCTTATTTGGAGATTCTAATCTCATGTAGCTAATTCATTGAGTTATATCTAAATACAATTTGCATGATAAGATGTTTGCTTGAGGATGCATATTCAATTTTTCATAACAACCCCTTTTCATATGTGTGATTTTGAGCTAGCTTGCTCACTTTTTCGTCAATTATCAGGGTCTTGTTGTTAAGTTGACATGAAAACTATTTGTTTGTCAAAATTGCCTTTTGAGCTCTTGAAAAAGAAAATAAAAAGAAAAAAGAAAAGCAAAAAGTGTAAAAAGTGAATAAAAATTCAGGCACCAATATTAAGAACTAGTATCTTTATTTCATATCTTTAATTAACTTGAATATGTGTTATTTTACTTGATTACACATCTGTTTGAGCAATGAAATAAGTGCTTTGTACAATCGAATAAAACCCCTTTTAGGGAAGACCCGAATAATTGTAAGTCAAGCGGGTTTAGCGCGTGTGCATTATTATTTTTGAAAAGATGGAAAAAAAATAGAAACTAGGAGCAAAGAAGGCCATTAGGCAAGGAAACAGGGATCATGCCGATATTAGTAACTTGATTCATAAGAATTGATACACATTTGCACAAGCACCAAGGTGTACATATCATTGCCTATTGTGTGTGGGGTGAAAAATAAGAGTCGGGATACTTTCTTTGATTTAGTTATCTCTTGATTGTATGTTCTATTTGTGTATGATTTGGTGATTTGGTTATTAGGGTAATGCAATTCCTTGAGTCATATACATAATTTCTCAATTATTGTATATATGTTTATGTTTCGCAAAAACCCAAAAAGATTTTTCTTTGGTTTTTGAAATAATTTTTTGTGGGTATTTCACTTGAAGACCCTCATGAGACCTTATTCATCCACTTGGGAAACCGGGAGGTTTAAAGGACTTGTTGTATACGCTAAATGCAACGGTAATTCTTATGATAGTGAGCTAGGATTTTGTTTTTCTTATTTTTTATTCCTTTTTAGGTAGTTTGGTTGTTTCACTCGAGGACGAGCAAAATCTTCGTCTGGGGATATTTGTTTGCACTGAAATACGATATTTTTATAATACCTTTATACCCAATTTATGCTCGTAATAATTGTTATTTTTAGATTTTTACACGATTTTATTTTCATTGTAAGTGTTGAACAAATTGGAAAAAAAGCATGAAAAAATTGAAGAATTTGGTCCATTATGTCATGACCCAAAAACTAGAAGAAGCAAGGCAGAAAAAATAAAAATAAAAGCCTAATTTCTACCCAAAGCCCACATGCTCATCATGTGATATCCTAACCCCCTATCTCTCCTTCTCTCTCCTCTCTCGGCTCTCATGCATGCACCCAGAACAGCAAACCCCGACCCTCGAACGCTCTCATCTTATCTTCTCATCTCTCTCTCTCTTCAACACCTCCATCCCATCATCCCCACCATCTCCATCATAGCTCACCACCTTCATTCATGTGCCTACCGACACTGAATCCCACTCCACACTGCCAGCTTGCATCATCTCCCACCATCCACAATATTGTTGATTGAAGGGCTGAGATGAAGCCGGCTCTAGTATAAAGGAGGCAGTGGCGATCGAACGAGGTAATCCAGGTTTCAGTTTACGTTTTTAGGTTTTAATTTCAGGGCTTATCGTTTTAATTCTAGTTGTTAGTGATTTAGGGTTTGCTTTTGTTTTTATCTGTGTTGATTTCGATTCTTAAGTTTGTGGCCCCAGCATTCAATTTCGACTAATTGAAGTTTGATTAAGTTGATTTGGGTGTTGGAATTTCTGATCATCAACGTTTATAAGCGTTGATCTTGCTTGTTTTCTTCGAATTGGCTATGTCTTTCTTCCCCTGCTCGTCCTCTATTTCTAGGATTTGGGATGTGGAGTAAAAAATTTAGAATCCGCTAATCATAGAGCTCAACGACTGCATCCGCGTGACATTTGTTTGGATGCATCTGGGTAAAGCCCTGTTCTATTCATTTTGCTCTAATGGCTCTTGCAAGATTAAGGCAGTGGGTTCTCTGTTCTGTCATGCCCATTGTTCTCTGTTTATTCTATTTGTCTGTTTAATTTGATTTTGGCAACCGTCATTTGGGTTAAATTTGATTTCTCCTATTCGTGTTCTACTTCAATAATTTTCAAGTTCACGAACTTGAGCTTTTCTCCCGTGTATTGCCACAGTTGAAGGGGGAAGTGAAGATGAATGGAGCCTCCCAAAGTGGGGATAGCCTTCTTCCTCTTCACCTCTAATTGTTATCCATCTTTGGTTTATAACTCTAGTTAGGTGTTGGAAATAATAAATTTTAGTTTAATTCCTTGCTATTTCTTATCAATTGGGTTATTCCTTGCTATTCCTCAATGTATGCCATTTCTTATTTTTAGGTTCTCATTTAGTTTAGTAATGGATGAGTAGTTTTGCTTAGGTGGTTAAAAGCAATTAGTTTTTAGATTATTTTATATTGAGTATCTAGTTTGATTTATGTACTTGATATTGATTTCAGGACAATCTAACAATTTTTTAGCCTTAATCTCATCCTCATCCCTATGAGAACAACCCTCAAGTACTACGAGAATAGTCTTATACTTGCGGCATTTAAATTTACACTCAAAATTATCGAACAAGTTTTTGGCACCGTTGCCAGGGATGACGGTATGAGATTAGGTCGCATTTTCTCTTTCTTAGTTACTTTTCCTATTTGTTGCATATATCTTGTTTTACTTTGCCTATTTTGTCATTAGTAGTGTTACTTGACTTAGTTTATCTTAATTCTTGAAAAACAAAAATTTTAAAAAATTAGAGAAGCCTAAAGTTGAAAAAAAATTTGAAAAAACTTTGAAAAATCCCTAAAAATTGAAAAAACTTGAAAAAGTCAAGAACTAATGGCAAGTTTCTATTTCCCTTAGTTTCAGCATAAAGTATTTGGCGATATTTGAGTAGATTGAACGAATTTCATGCTGAATGTGTTGATTATTGTTTTGGGAAATGAGAAATTTGCCTAGTGATAATTGAGGGTCTAAATGATGAATATACAGGTCATCTTGAGACTATGTAACCCGAGGGTTTGTGTTATTTGTTCACTAATACTCCTGATGAGATATGAGATTTCTTTGAGTATCTGGCTCATGATATATGGGAGTATGATAATGCTAGAGAGACCTTTAGTCACCCCTCTCCCGACCCTTATATGATGCATGCTACTTACTTAGATGAGAGTCAATTTGAGGGTGTATCTTATGAGCACTGTCATACTCCATAATGCTCTTGCTTCATGTGATTATTTTAATGCATGTCCATTGCTTGGAAGACCACATAGATTAGAGGCATTAGCAGCCTTTAATAGGGAGATTTACTTGCAGAGTTAACTCTAAACTGACCTTAGTTTAGGTTCTCCTTCACCTAAGGTTAGGTCTTGTGCTGACCTTGATATTAGGAGTAAGACACCAATTCCTTTAAAGCATGATTGTTATGATGATTTATATTCTGATGACCTTAAGGTTTCGAGTGATCCCTCATCACCTTTTACATATGCATCTCCCCTTGAGACTAGCTCTCCTTTGGACAACTCTGAGGATGTCCCTATTATCCTTGACCCCTCTCTTTCTTTGGCTCCCTTAGGAGAGCTTGAGGAGGGAGATAGTTTTGAGACTGATGCTAGCCTTGATGATAAGTGTGACATATTAGTTGAGTTAGATGATACGTTCTCCGAGGAGCATTCTTTTGACGAGCCTTCTGATGTGGATTTTAGTGAGGTGTCACCTCACATGGAGCTTATTGTTCCCATTTCTGATGACTTCCCCTGACTTAGCCCCGTCCCGTCCCATGTCACCCTTTCTTCTTCCCTTCCTCCTTTTCTTCCTTCTTTAGACCCTCTCGAGTCCACTTTTAGAGAGTCTGAGACTTATGTGCTTGGTAATCCTTATTTAGATCAGAATCTTGATGATATTGACATAGATAGACTTAAGTACAACTTTGAGGTGAAGGACTTGACTTTAGGCCGTCCTTTGAGCTTTGATTTTCATATTGCTCCTGATTGGCCTTGTTTTTGTCCTCTTCCCTCCCCCTTTAGAGATGTTGCACTTCATTTTGGTCATTTAGACCACTCTCGATGGTTTATGCATTTATATTGCCATATTTTTATTAGACCATTGACTAGTGCATCAGTTTGGACTGAGCGCTTTGATAAACTCAAAAGAGCATTTCATTGCATTTGTGCAATTTATTTGGGTCATACCTCATGTTTCTAGCTATTTGCATTTCTGCGATGATTGTGCTCGATTATTTGATAAGTTGCTTCGATTGTTGATTGGTTTTGGTACGAGTAACAATTTATGGGTTGTGATGGAGTGGCTGATGCTCCATGGTCCTCCTCAACTCCATTTGGGTGAGGTATTTAGTTTGAGTACAATCAGTGTCCAACCTGGTATGATCGTTCCACTCCTCCCCTCTTCTCCTTTTCTTTCATGTCTTTCTTTTTGTGCATAGTTGTGGATATTTAAGATTGTTTTCTTTTCTTTTCGTACTTAGTTGTGGATATTTAGGGCTGTGATTACATAGATGATCAATCTTGAGGAACAATTTGGGATATGTTGAGCCGTGTTAGCTATGATCGGCCTTGATTGTGTTATTGTTTCGTGAATACATGGTAGCTATGAATATCTAGGATTGTGAACAGTTGTGGATATCTACGATTGTTTCTTTGTGTTTATTTGAGTAGTTTGTTTTGTTTCCTTTGTTTTGTGAGTTTTGTTTTTTTGACTTCGTTTTTGTTCAATATTTTGGTGTTGTTTTAGTTATGTGTGTTTTATTTTCCTTTTTGGTGTTTAGTGGTTTTGTTTTTGATTTTGTATTTTGTTTTGTTTTTCTTTTGATGAGTCCTCTTTTCTTTTGCTTTGTATTTGGTAGTTCCTTGTTTATCTTGGGTATTTTTGTAAGTAGGTGATTAGTGCTTTCTTTTTGTTCTAGTGGTTTTATATTTTGTTTTTCTTTTCTTTTGTCTCTTGTTTTGGTTAAGGTTTCTTTTGGTTTAGTCGGGTATTTAGTAGCTTCTTAGTCTTGTTTTCTGTTTATTTTGGTGATTGTGCGTGTTTTGGTCTTGTTTTCTTTTGGTTCAGTTTTAGTAGTCATGTTTTGATTTGATTTGGTTTGTATTTCGGTCTTGATGATTATTTGTGGTTTCTTGTTTTGGTTTTGGTTATTTAGAGGTTTGGTTTGTTTTAGAGTTGGTTGTGTTTTTTCTTTTCTTTTGTGATTTTGATTTTGGTGATTTTGTGTTTGTTTTTGATTTTGTTTGTGATTTTTATTGTCATCCTAGTTTGTATATATTTTCGGTTTCATGTCGGTTTTACGGTTGTATAACTTATGTAATTGCTTTTTGCTGCCTTAGATTCCGTAATGAAGACATTGTAGAGTTTTAGTGGAGAAGTGAGGTGCCCATTTGTACATATTTTTTGATACTTTTGAAAAAAATTTTAAAAAAATTCTTTTTCTTTTGGGGTTTTGTGTTCATTTTTCGGCGATTGTGATCCTAGCTAGCTAGTTCATGGAGTTATATGTAAATAGAGTTTGGATGATGAGATTTCTAGTTGAGGATATCTATTCGATTTTTCTTAATAACCCCGTCTCATATGTGTGATTTTGTACTACCTTGCACATTTTTCCGTCAATTCTTAGGGACTTATTGCTAAGTCAACATGAGAAGTATTTGTTTGTCGAAATTGCCTTTTGAGCTCTTGAAAAATGAAACAAAAAGAAAAAAGAAAAGGAAAAGGTCTAAAAAAGTGAATAAAAATCCGGGCACCAATGTTCATAGCTACTATCTTTATTTCATATCTTTAATTAGCTTGAATATATGCTATTTTACTTGATTACGCATCTGTTTGAGTAATGAAATAAGTGCTTTTCATAATCGAATAAAACTCCTTTTTAGTGAAGACTCAAATAGTTGTAAGTCAAGCGGGTTTAGAGTGTGTGTGGTATTATCGTTGAAAAAAATAGAAAAAAGGGGAAAAATGAGCAAAGAAGGCAATTAGGCTAGGAAACAGGGATCGTATGGATATTAGCAACTTGATTTATAAGCATTGATACACATTTACACATACACAAAGATGTACATATCGTTACATATTGTGTGTGGGGTGAAAAATGACAGTCGAGATACTTCTTTTGATTTAGTTATCTGTTGATTGTGTATTCTATTTGTGTATGATTTGGTGATTTGGTTACTAGAGTGATACAATTCCCTGAGTCATGTACATAATTTCCCAATTATTGTATATGTGTTTATGTTTCGAAAAAACCCAAAAAGATTTTTCTTTGGTTTTTGAAATAATTTTTGTGGGTATTTTACTTGAAAACCCTCATGAGATCTCGCTAGTCCACTTGAGAAACCGAGAGATTTAAAGGGCTTGTTGCATACGCTAAATGCAATCACGATTCCTACGATAGTGAGTTAGGATTTTCTTTTTCTTATTTTTTTATTTCTTTTTAGGTAGTTTAGCTATTTTACTTGAGGATGAACAAAATGTTGGTTTAGGGATATTCGTTTGTGCTAAAATGTAGTATTTTTACCATACATTTATACCTGATTTATGCTTGTAATAATTGTTATTTTTAGATTTTTACTAGATTTTATTTTATTTGTAGGTGTTAAATAAATTGGGAAAAAGCATGAAAAAAATGAAGAATTTGGCTAACTCTCTCATGACCCAAAACTGGAAGAAGCAAGGCAGAAAAAATAAAAATAAAAGCCTAGTTTCCACCTAAACCCTACGTGCAGGTCACATGATATCCTAAGAGTACTACCAATGGTAGCCCAATTTTTGGCTCACCAATAGGGGCCTACCACTGCCACATCGTTCCTCTCCCCAACTTTTTGGCTCACAATTTTCACTCCCTCCAATGAAAGGATCACCACTTTAGCTTACCGAATAAAATAATACATATAAACCCACTACAAATTATATTTAATTAGTTTTATTCTTTGTATTATTGGTATGAATAAGTTATAAAAAATAATTTATAAATTTTGTAAATATTGGAAAATTAATTTATAATAACAAAATTACAAAAATTATTAATATAATAATAATTTAACTAATGTCATTAAAAAACATGCCCACTCATTTCTCTTCCTCTCCCTATGACAAATTTTTTAAAAAAAAAAAATTTATTAAAATAGCATGACAATATACAATTAATGTTACCTTTCTCTCTCATCCCTTTCAACCCCCATCTCCATCCCCATCTCTGCTAGTCTTCTCGTCTTCTTCTTCTCCATCCCCATCAGATCTGCCTCTTCGTCTTCTCCAAAAAAGAAAAGAAACAAAAAGAAAGCCCCAAAAAAAGGGCAAAAGCAGAACAAGGTCCCTATTTCTCCTTTTCTGTCCTCTCTCAACTCTCACGCACGCTCTCTGAACAGCAAATCCCAACCCCCAAATGCTCTCATCTCATCTTCTCATCTCTCTTTCTTCGACAACTCCATCCCATCATCTCCACCATCTCCATCATAATTCACCACCTTCATTCGTGTGCCTGTCGGAACCGAATCCCACTCCACACCGCCAGCTTGCATCATCTCCCAACATCCAGATATTATTGATTGAAGGGCTAAGATGAAGCCGGCTCCGGTATAAAGGAGCCGGCTCGGGTATAAAGGAGGCAACGGGCAACGGCAATCGAATTAGGTAATCTAGGTTTTAGTTTATGTTTTTAGGTTTTAATTTTAGGGTTTGTCGTTTTAATACCAGTTGTCAGTAATTTAGGGTTTGTTTTCGTCTGTTTTGATTTCGACTCTTAGGTTCGCATCCCTGGCATTCAATTTCAAGTAATTGAAGTTTGAATAAGTTGATTTTGATGTTGCAATTTTTGATTGCCAAACCGTATAAGCGTTGATCTTGCTTGGTTTTCTTCAAATTGGCTATGTTTTTCTTCCCTTGTTTGTGCTCTATTTTTGGGACTTGGGATGTGGAGTAAACAAACTTGAAATCCGTTGATACTGGAGCTCAACTGCTCCATCTGCATGGTATTTGTTTGGATGCATCTGGGTAAAGCTCTGCTCCATTTGTTTTGCTCCGATGACCCTTACAAGATGAAGGCAGTGGGTTCTTTGTTCTGTCATGCCCATTGTTCTCTGTTGGTTCCTATTTGCCTGTTTGTTTTGATTTTGGCAGCTGTCATTTGGGTTGAATTTGATTTCTCTTGTTCATGTTTTGCTTCAGTAATTTTCGGGTTCACAAACCTGAGCTTTTCTCAAACTTAGTAGGTTCTGGGTAAATTTTGCTCCTGTGCATTGCTGTAGTCGAAGGGGGAGGTGAAGATGAATCGAGCTTCCTAAAGCAGGGATAGTCTTCTTCCTCCCCACATGTAATTGTAGTCCATCTTTGGTTTATAACTCTGGTTTAGTGTTGGTAAATAATAAATTTTAGTTTAATTCCTTCCTATTTCTTGTCAATTGGGTTATTGCTTGCTATTCCTCAAAGTACAGCATTCGTTATTTTTAGGTTCTTATTTAGTTTAGTAATAGATGAGTAGTTTTGTTTAGGTGGCTAAAAGCAATTAGTTTTTAGATTATTTCATGGTGAGTATCTAGTTTGATTTAGGCCCTATTCTTTTCATAGTTTAATCAACCGAACCTACACTCACCCACTCCTTCCCCCCTCTTCCCACTCCTTCCCACACTTAAAAAAAATACCACTGCTTCCCACACTCACCCACTGCTTCCCACACCTACATAAAACAACCATTTCTCATATTCTGAAAATTTTTATAATTTACGTAATTGTGTGTACGAATAATCTGATAGCAATTATGAGCAGTTTTAATTTTTCGGATGTTATGGAACAATTTTTTTTTTTGGTTATCATTGGTTACGAGATATTTGTTGTAGTTAGAAAGCATATATGGTTGTTGTTGTGTATGTGACAGAATAATTTTCAGTACATTGTAATCCATGACAGAAGTTGCAGATGTTTTTTTCCTATGTATAAGTTTTTGGCATCGTTCGTAATTCGGGATAGAAAGTGCAGATGTATTTTAGTTGACATTATTTTTAGAAATTCTACGTTACTTGAAATTTTTTTTCATTTTTTATTTTGTTCTTTTTTATTTTTTTGTTTTGTTTATTTTTTATTTTTTTATTTTTTATTTTTCTATTTTGTATTTTTGTATTTTTTGTTTTCATTTTTGTATTTTTGTATTTGTTATTTTTGTATTTGTTATTTTTTATTTGTTATTTTTTAATTTTTAAATTTTTAAATTTTATTTTTTATTTTTTATTTCTATTTTAAATTTTTATTTTTTGTTTTTTATTTTTATTTTTTTATTTTTAATTTTTTAATTTTTAATTTTTTAATTTTTTATTTGTTTATTTTTGAATTTTTAATTTTTGAATTTTTTTGTATTTATTTTTATTTTTTAATTTTGTTGCGTCTATTTTTAATTTTTAATTTTTTATTCTAGAAAAACAACCTACCAAAATTCTAAAAAATTAAAAATAAAAAAATAAGTACAAAAAATGAAAAATAAGAAAATAAAAAATAAATACAAAAAGAGTAAAAAATTAAAACTAAAAAATTTTTAAAATTTTAGAAAAATAAAAACAAAAAATAAGAATAAAATATTTTAAAAAATTTAAGAAAAATAAAAATAAAAAATAAAAGATACAAATGAAAAATACAAAAATACAAAAATACAAAAATAAATAAAGTAAACAAAATAAAAACGAACAAAAAAGAATAAACAAAAATAAAAAAATTTTATCATCATTAATTACTATCACAATAAAATTATTGCATTATAAAACAAAAAAATATTAATAATCAATGCTTCAACTTCATTCAACTACATTCAACTTTCATCCACACTCACCTACTCCTTCCCACACTTAAAAAAAAAAAAAATACCATACTCACCCACTCCTTCCCCCCTTTCCCACTCTCACCCATCCCACATCTTTTATTTCCCACTGAAAAGAACAGGGCCTTAGCTACTTGATCTTGATTTTAGGACAATCTAACAATTTTTTTATCCTTAATCTCATCCTTATTCATGTGGAGACGACTCTCAAATACTACGATAATAGTGATATACTTGCGGCATTTAAATTTACAATCAAAATTATCGAACAAGTTTTTAGTGCTGTTGCCGGGGACGACGACATGAGATTAGGTCGCATTTTCTCTTTCTTTGTTACCTTCTTATTAGTTGCATATATCTTGTTTTACTTTGCTTATTTCGCCATCAATAGTGTTACTTGACTTAGTTTATCTTAATTCTTGAAAAACAAAATCCAAAAAGTTTACAAATGCCTAAAAAAGTTGACAAAAATTAGAAAAACTTTGAAAAATCCCTACAAATTGAAAAAACTTGAAAAATTTAGAAACAAATGGCAAGTTTCTGTTTCCCTCTATTTAAGCATGAAGTATTTTGGCAATATTTGAGTAGATTAATGAATTTTGTGCTCAATGGGTTGATTATTGTTTTGAGAAATGGGAAATTTGCCAAGTGACTGTTGATGGTCTTAATGATGAATATATGGGTCATCTTGAGACTATGTACCCCAAGGGTTTGGATTATTTGTTCACTAAGACTTCTGATGATATTTAGGATTTCTTTGAGTATCTGGCTCATGATATGTGGGAATATGATAATGCTAGCGAGACCTTTAGTCACCCCTCTCCTGACCATTATATGATGTATGCTATATAATTAGATGAGAGTTAGTTTGACGGCCTGTGTTATGAGCACTCTAATACTTTATGTGCTCCTACTTTATGTGATTATTGTGATGCCTTTGATTGTGATGTTGATACATGTCCATTGGTTGGAAGACCACATAGATTAGAGGCATTAGCTGCCTTTAATAGGAGATTTACTTGCAGAGTTTACTCTAGATTGACCTTAGTTTAGGTTCTCCCACACCTGAGGTCAGGTCTTGTAATGACTTTGATATAAGGAGTGAGACACTGATTCCTTTAGAGCATGATTGTTATGATGATACACATTCTGATGACCTTGGGGTTTTGAGTGATCCCTCATCACCTTTTTCATATGCATCTCCCCTTGAGACTAGCACTCCTTTTGACACCTCTGAGGATGTCCCTATCATCTCCGACCCCTCTCTTTGTTTGGCTCCCTTCGGAGAGCTCGAGGAGGGAGATAGTTTTGAGATTGATGCTAGCCTTGATGATCAGTGTGATATATTAGTTGAGTCAGAGGATACTTTTTCCAAGGAGCATTCTTTTGATAAGCCTTCTGATGTGGATTTTAGTGAGGTTTCACCCCACATGAAGCTTATTAATCCCATTTTTGATGAGTCTTCCCTAACTTAGGCCCCCTCCGATGTTACCCCTTTCTTCTTCCCTCCCCTCTTTTCTTCCTTCTTTAGACCCTCCTAAGTCTACTTTTGGAGAGTTTGAGACTTCTGTGCTTTGTAATTCTTATTTAGATCAGAAGCTTGATGATATTGACATAGATAGACTCTGTGATCACTTTGAGGTGAAGAACTTGATTTTAGGCCGTCCTTTGAGCTTTGATTTTCATATTGCACCCGATTGACCTTGCTTTGGTCCTCTTCCCTCCCCCTTTAGAGATGTTACACTTCTTTTTGCTCATTCAGACCACTCTCGATGGTTTATGCATTCATATAACCATATTTTTATTAGACCATTGACTAGTGCATTTGATTTTGCATATATATATCTCTTTTCTATTTGGGTTGAAAGCCTTGATAAGCTCAAAAAAGCCTTTCGTTGCATTTATGCAATTTATTTTTGCCATACTTTCTGTTTCTAACTATTTGCATTTCTGCGACGATTGTGCTCGATTATTGATTGGTTTTGATACGAGTACCAGTTTATGAGTTGTGATGGAGCAGTTGATGCTCCATGATCCTCCTCAACACCATCTGAGTAAGTTTGAGTACAATTAGTATCCAACCTGGTTTGATCGTTCCACTGCTCCCCTCTTCTCCTTTTCTTTCATGTCTTTCTTTTTGTACATAGTTGTGGATATTTAGGATTGTTTTCTTTTCTTTTCGTACTTAGTTGTGGATATTTTAGACTATGATTATGTGGGTGATCCATCTTGAGGAACAATTTGGGATTCAGTGAGCCGTGTTGGCTATGATCACCCTTGATTGTGTTATTGTTTTGTGAATACTGTTAGTTATGGATATTTAGGATTATGAATAGTTGTGGATATCTAAGATTGTTTGTTTGTGTTTATTTGAGTAGTTTGTTTTGTTTCCTTCGTTTTATGAGTTTTGTTTTTTTTATTTCGTTTTGGTTCAATATTTTTGTTTTGTTTTAGTTATGTGTGTTTTATTTTCCTTTTTGGTGTTTAGTGGTTTTGTTTTTGTATTTCGTTTTGTTTTTCTTTTAATGAGTCTTGTTTTGTTTTGCTTTATATTTGGTAGTTCCTTGTTTATGTTGGGTATTTTTGTTTCTTTAAGATGCTTTAGTTGTATTTTGTGTGTTTTGGTCTTGTTTTCTTTTCTTTTCTTTTGGTTCAGTTTTTGTAGTCGAGTTTTGGTTTGGTTTGGTTTGTATTTCAGTTTTGGTGATTATTTGTGGTTTCTAGTTCTGGTTTTGGTTATTTAGAGGTTTGGTTTGCATTAGAGATAGTTTTGTTTTTGCTTTTCTTTTGTGATTTTGGTTTTGGTGATTTTGTGCTTGTTTTTGGTTTTGTTTGTGATTTTTATTGGCATCCTAGTTTGTATGTATTTTTGGTTTGGTATCGACTTTATGGTTATATAACCTATGTGATTGCTTTTTGGTGCCTTAGATCCAACAATGAGGACATTGTGGAATTTTGAGTGTGGGTGAGGTGTCCATTTGTACATATTTTTTCAATAATTTTGAAAAAAATTTTAAAAACTTTCTTTTTCTTTTGGGGTTTTGTGTTCTTTCTTTGACGATTGTGATCCCATGCAGCTAGTTCATTGAGTTATATGTATATAAAGCTTGCATAGTGAGATGTCTAGTTGAGAATGTATATTCGATTTTTCATAATAACGTCATGTCATATGTGTGATTTCATGCTTCCTTGCTCACTTTTTGATCAGTTCTGAGCATCTTGTTATTAAGTTGACATGAGAACTATTTGTTTGTCAAAATTGCCTTTTGATCTCTTGAAAAAAGGGAAAAAAAGAAAAAAAAAGGCAAAAGTCTAAAAAGTGAATAAAAATCCGGACACCAATGTTCAGAGCCACTATCTTTATTTCATATCTTTAATTGGATTGAATATGTGCTATTTTACATGACTACGCATCTATTTGGACAATAAAATAAGTGCTTTGTACAATCGAATAAAACTCCTTTTTAGGGAAGATGCGAACAGTTGTAAGTCAAGCGCGTTTAGGATGTGTGCGTTATTATTTTTGAAAATATAAGGAAAAAAGGAAAAAAAGAGCAAAGAAGGCAATTAGGCAAGGAAACAGGAATCATGTTGATCTTAGCAAGTTGATTTGCAAGAATTGATATACATTTGCACTTGCACCAAGGTATACATATCATTGCATATTATGTGTGGGGTGAAAAATGAGAGCCGAGATAGTTCCTTTGATTTAGTTATCTCTTGATTGTATGTTCTATTTGTGTATGGTTTGGTGATTTGGTTACTAGGGTGATGCAATTACTTGAGCTATGTACATAATTTCCCAGCTATTGTATATATGTTTATGTTTAAAAAAAAACCCAAAAAGATTTTTCCTTGGTTTTTGAAATAATTTTGGTGGGTATTTCACCTGAAAACCCTCACGAGAACTTACTCGTCCACTTGGAAAACTGAGAGGTTTAAAGGGCTTGTTTTATACGCTAAATGCAACCGTGATTCCTACGATAGTGAGTTAGGATTTTGTTTTTCTTATTTTTTTTCATTTCTTTTTAGGCAGTTTAGTTGTTTCTCTCGAGGATGAGCAAAATCTTGTTGTGGGGATATTTGTTGGTGCTGAAATATGATAATACAATACCTTTATACCTAATTTATGCTTATAAAAATTGTTATTTTTAGATTTTTACTAGATTTTATTTTCCTTATAGGTGTTGAATAAATTGGGAAAAAAGAATGAAAAAAATGACGACTTTGGCCCACTCTCTTATGATCTAAAAACTAGAAGAAGTAAGGTAGAAAAATCAAAAATAAAAGCCTAATTTCTACGCAAACCTCACATGCTCATCACGTGATATCCTCAACCCTGCATCTCTCCTTTTCTCTCCTCTCTCGGCTCTCACGCAGCACTGAGAACAGCAAACCCCGACCCTGAATGCTCTCATCTCATCTTTTCATCTCTCTCTCTGCGACACCTCTATCCCATCATCTCCACCATCTCCATCATGGTTCAACGCCTTCATTCATGTGTCTGCCCGCATCGAATCCCACTCTACACTGCCAGCTTGCATTATCTCCCACCATCCACGATATTGTTGATTGAAGGCCTGAGATGAAGCTGGTTTGGGTATAAAGGAGACAGTGGCGATCGAATTAGGTAATCTAGGTTTTAGTTTATGTTTTTAGGATTTAATTTTAGGGTTTATCATTTTAATTCTAGTTGTTAGTAATATATTGTTTGCATTGGTTTTCGTCTGTTTTGATTTCGATTCTTAAGTTCGTGTCCCTACCATTCAATTTCGAGTAATTGAAGTTTGGTTAAGTTGATTTGGATGTTGCAATTTCTAATTGTCAAACTTTATGAGCATTGATCTTGCTTGGTTTTCTTCGAATTGGCTACGTTTTTCTTCCCCTCTTCGTGCTCTGTTTTTGGGATTTGGGATGTGGAGTAAATAAACTTAGAATCTGCTGATAATAGAGCTCAACTACTCCATTTGCATGGTATTTGTTTGGACGCATCTGGGTAAAGCCCTGTTTTATTCATTTTGGTTTAATGACGCTTGCAAGATGAAGGCTGTGGGTTCTTTGTTCTTTCATGCCCATTGGTCTCTATTTGATCTATTAGTCCATTTGTTTTGATTTTGGCAGCTATCATTTGGGTTGAATTTAATTTCTCCTGTTCGTGTTCTGCTTCAGTAATTTTCGGGTTCACAAACCTGAGCTTTTCTTAAACTTTGTAGGTTCTGGGTTAATTTTACTGCTTTGTATTGCCATAGTATAAGGGGGAGGTGAAGATGAATCGATCGTCCCAAAGCGGGGATAGCCTTCTTCCTCGTCATCTCTAATTGTAGTCCATCTTTGGATTATAACTCTGGTTTAGTGTTGGTAAATAATAAATTTTAGTTTAATTCCTTGTTATTTCTTATCAATTGGGTTATTCCATGATATTCCTCAAAGTATGGCATTTGTTATTTTTAGGTTCTTATTTAGTTTAGTAATAGACGAGTAGTTTTGTTTAGGTGGTGAAAAGCAATTAGTTTTTAGATTACTTTATGCTGAGTATCTAGTTTGATTTAGTTACTTGATCTTAATTTCAGGACAATCTAACAAATTTTTGTGGCCTTAATGTCATCCTCATCCCTGTAGAGACGACCCTCAAGTACTACAGCAATAGTCCTATACTTGCGGCATTTAAATTTACACTTAAAATTATCGAACAAGTTTTCGACGCCGTTGTCGGGGATGACGGCATGAGATTAGGTCGCATTTTCTCTTTCTTAGTTACTTTCTTATTAGGGGATGACGGCATGAGATTAGGTCGCATTTTCTCTTTCTTAGTTACTTTCTGATTAGTTACATATATCTTGTTTTACTTTGCTTATTTTGCCATTAATAGTATTACTTGACTTAGTTTATCTTAATTCTTACAAAACAAAATTCAAAAAAATTAGAAAAGCCTAAAGTTGAAAAAAAATTGGGCAAAAACTTTGAAAAATCCCAAAAAATTAAAAAAAACTTGAAAAATTTGAAAACCAATGGCAAGGTTTAATTTCCCTCAGTTTGAGCATGTAACGCCCCTAAAATGCTAATGATGTGATTTATGGAAAACTACAGTGAAAGATTTAATAATAGAAGGCGCTACCGTCGTCCTGATAAGGACAAGACTTATTGAAACCATTTAATCTGGGAATTCATGTTCACAATCACAATATCTATTAAACTGAAACACTCCAAGACGAAAGTTCATAATAGTTCAACTTTAATACAAACGACTTAATCATACCATGTGCTAACTCGCACTGTACACTACACAAGTATATTAAATATAGACCCAACTTGACCCTGACGTTGATCACAATATTTATGCTATGTTGAATCCACTATGAGCATCTGATGACTTCCAAAATGGCTTGCTAAATGGAGAAACATGTGATACTTCATCACCTAAAATGAAAACATGAAAACGATTCTAAAATGTGAGCTAAAACTCAGTACATCCATTCTTGTATTGTAAAATGAGTGTAGAAACACTGTTGATGGGTACCCGCCTTTGCAATTCATTTAGTTTGCAATAACAATGAAAATGAAAGTAATATGAAACTGAATTGCTCAGTATTATCTAGATGTGAACCCCTTGCAATGATATGATCTATATATAGGTGCACGCCCACCAATCCGATCAAAACTTGGCCTGAAGTCGCATGGGTAAATAATGGGCTGACGACCTATAGATGATAACTGACGGGATAACAAGTTAAATGGCAAATTCCTGTATAAACTGATTCATTAATAAACTCATTAAGAGTTGTAACTTGGTAAACATGTCCTTCTCTCTGAAGATACAGATAATGGACATACCTTGAGTCTTTAAAAGTGTCATCTGACTTGATAAATGTCATCTGTTTCATAAATGTGTTTTGACTTGACAAATATGTTCTGGCCTGATAACACTTATGCATAATGAGAAATGATAACTAGGCCTTAACACTGTTTCATAAATGTCATTGCAGGTATGTGTAGTCAGTAAATGATTTTTACTTATATAATTGAGTAAGTAAAAGTATGTGTAATAGAAATTGAGCAATTAAATGGTATGCATAACTTGGGTATTTCAATATAACTTCAAAACTGAATTAATGGAAGTAATTAAATCCAATATAAACTAAATGAAAGTAAAATAGACCATAATGAGATAAATGAGATTACAAGGGAAAGGGCTTTGATGGGGACAAATGGGAGAGTGGTTTTGGCCTTTTCTGAAATATGTTGTTGATATGGGTTTTAGGGCTTGCGGATGTATAACTTGATTCAAGATAACAGCGAGTACGCTAGATTGACTTGATAATTATATTTAATACACTCTGAATTGAGTAAGTAATAAAGGTTTGAGGCCAAGAGAGATATATCTTGATTTAAAATAGCATAAACTGTAATAACTTGGCCTGCTAAATATGGTTTTTGAGTCAAAAATTCTCCCCACTTCCCATATTTCATTCACAAGTCTATTAAATACAGTCTTTCATCCCAAATAGATTATTGATCCCAATGAAAGCTATTAAACTCTGATCCCCAAACTTGGTACTTTCTTTGTAATATCCATAGGTGATTCAAAACTCATAATTAGGCTCCCAAAATGCATGTTTTTCTTCTTTTCTCTCATAAATCGACTGAAAACTCCAATAAATTCCATGAATATTCATTTCCCCCTTAAATGACTTTACTTAGACCAAAATACACAAAATGAGTGCATGATCAATCTCACTCAATCTTTATTATTACTCCTTACCCAATTACTTAAAATGCTTTCAAAAATCAATAAACTCAAAATACTCAACCAAAATTCATGAAATCTTATAGGAAATTTTAAAATAATATAGGCAATCCACAATAAATGTGTTAGAATTTTCCTCTAAGTATACACTGTGTAGAAATTACAATAACCGCCCAATTTACACCAAAGCAGGTTAGTTCACTTCAAAAATTCATAACTTTCACCTTTGACCTCAAATGGAGGTCTAAAATCCCAATATGGAAAGATTAAGAAGTTCCAAAAAACTTTCATTCACAACACAAAATATGATTCCCACAATAGTGTGCCCAAAATGGCAGTAGAACACAAGTGTGTTAGTTTTGGTCTAACCTACGCAATTCTAGTAAAATGACCATAACTTTGTCCACAGAACTTGGATTAAGGCGATTCAAAAGGTATTTGAAAGAAAACACATTGACCTATCAAGCCACGAAAAATAATAATCTTTCAGTGGGCCGATCATTACCAATCTAATCTCAAAATCAACCCTGTTTCCAGCCATTTTCAGTCCTCACTGTTTTTGCTTTCACCTCTTTTTTTCACATAAAAATTGTCACTTCAAATCATTCTAAATCACCAAAAATATTATCATAATCATCAATAAGACAAAGATTGTAAAATCATATACAGAACAATAAAAATCCATCACTTGACTTAAGCTAACTTGATCATGACAAACCATAACCCTAACATCCTCCCAACTTCTCCCCAATTTAAACACCAAAATAACTCTTAAAACAATATGATCAACCACCAAAAACAACAAGAACATGAATCAAAACTAAAGTACAAGCAAAATCAATAAGAACAAGGTTAGGGTTTACTCACTTTGATACTTAGAAGCAAGAGGTGTATGTGGTGTGAGGTGTGGGGGATGGTTGTGATGGTCGGAGGCAGCCTCTGGCTGGCCGAAAAACACCAAGAGAAGGTAGCAGTAGCTTGGGGGAAGGGGGCTGTGGGGTAGAGGGAGATAGGAGAGAGAGAGATGTGTATGTGTGTTGCTTGGCTAGGAATTATCACAATTTACTTGGCTGAATTTTTACTTCAAAAAGTAGCTTTTACCTAACTATGGTTAGGCTTTAACCATGGTTATTTAGCTAGGCTATATGGGCATGTTTGTTGGAGTATGATTGGTTTATATGGTTTGGGCCCGGAAAAGGAAGTAAACCCTATACGATTGAATTTTCATAGCTCGAAATCAAATTTTCACGAGGTTATAACAATAATAATAATAATAATAATAATAATAATAATAATAATAATGAATTATTAAACTATAATTATCGAGGCCTACTATCGATTCACCTAAAATTTTACGATAATTAAAACCCAAAGTGCAAAGTGGGACCCAAAATTACAATTTGTTAAATAAATAAATTGGGTGCAATTGAATTAATAAACATGATTTGGTTAAACCAATAACCTTGAGTGAATAAATCAATAAACATGATTAATTAAATGAATAAATATGATTAATTAAATAAATAAATATAATTGAAATAAATAAATATGGGTTAGGGTCGGGTTATTACAGCCTTTCCCCCTTAAAGAGTTTCGTCCTCGAAACTTGTGAGTTTTGTGAAAATACGCACTGATATTACAAATAAATGTGGATATTTGGCTTTTATCTCTTTCTGGGTTTCTCCAAGTGGTTTTTGAGGAGGTATGATTTGCCTAAAGTACTTTTTGCCTTATCAGAAACTGTGATTGTCTCCTACTTTTGTCAATATAACTCTTTTGTCGGCCTTGTCTCACCTTAACATGGCCTTGAATTTCTTTTGTAATACTTGTTTTGATTAACTCTATTCTTATACCCAATGCTTCGTCTCGCTCGCTCCAATAAGATCCGACATTGCTTAAGATTATACTCGTATCAAAATGTCCTCATTTAGTGTTCTCAAGGCATTACCTGTTCTCCCCTCATCTGACTAGTCTGAGGTCTACTCTAATTCCACATTGGACAATAAAATGAATATCGCTAGGAATGAACATGAGGGAATTGGTGGTCAAGCAAGTCATTAAGTCTAAAAGAAATAAACAATGAGATTAGAACAGATTGATAAAAGGAGGATTATCATGAGGTGGTTGAAATAAAATAACCAGAATGTTGAAATATAATGCCAAATGAATCATGGTTTATAAAAATGGATCATAAAGGATCCACTAGACAGTCAACCAACGGGAAAGATAGCTCAATGACACTCGGGTTTAGCAAAAGCAAGATGACAAGATGGTAATTTTCTAGCCTCAATTGTCATATTAAGTGCACCAGATAGATAGGAAAAGCAATGTGCGATAAGTAGATAGGTAGATTGGATAAGTAAAATACAATAGATAAATAAATAGATTGGACAAGTTATATTGGAAACGTGCCTTTGCTCAGGCAAAGTCGATTTGAGCGCAGAAATAAGATGGAATGGAGAATGCAAAAGTTTATTGATGAGGACATAAAATATAAGTGTGAGAATTGAATTTAAAAGCAAGGAGAATAATTATATTAGGAATTCAAAACAAGTTATACGAGCGTATCATTATGAACAAATGAAATATCGGGTATAGGAAGATTAAACAATATTGGATAAATCAAATTGAAAAGATGAAACAAGCAGACAATTACAAGAACTACTATAAAAAAGAATTCTTGCAAAAAAGCAAAAATTCAAACTGAAGCCATTTAAACAAATGGCCTAGATAAAGAGATGTTATAGACCAAGTAAGTGTTAAAAGTAAAGGAATAATGCCCCTGAACAATCCAAGGTGACTAGGGCCGAAGCAAATCAACGATGGGAAGTAATGGGAGCATTGCTGGTGTAAGGTCTTAGTGACAAGAGCAGCTTCTTTCTATGCATGGCAACTAAATCTTACTCATACCACCCATATAGTGCCAAGTAGCACACCGTAAGCTACTGAATTACTGTCACAGGATTCCCTACAGTATTTCCATCTCATACATATTCAACCTAAAAATATACCAAGTTGTAAATGGCATTCCTGTAATAGGTTTTAAACATCACTGTACTCAATATCATGTATGGCAATACACCTCAATGAAACTCTCAAATTCAGGAGCGAAACAGATAGAGTTCAACCTAAAAACTGGCTAAAACCCAGGTTTAAAGCCTTACAACAGGTACTTAACATGAAAAATTACACTTCAATAGCCCAACAGCCACATGGCGGAGTTCATAACTCAACGAGTCACACAACATACAATACAACTCCTAAATAAATGAGAGTATGCCTCACTAGAAGTCACTCAAATGGTTCCACACTCCACTTTGCTAATGCTCGAATCTCAAGATATTACCAAATGATTGAATCACCCAAATGGAAATGGTTCCTCCTTATATGCCCATAAATATGAACTTATAGTCAATAGCTCATTTTGGTCCGATATAACTCATACACACCTTAATAGCTAACTCATAAATACTTGATAGCTCACAGTGGTCCTTAAAACCTTGGCTCTGATACTAAATTTGTAACGCCCCTAAAATACTAATGACATGATTTACGAAAAACTGCAGTGAAATACTTAATGATAGAAGGCGCTATCGCTGTCCTGATAAGGACAAGGTTCACTGAAACCATTTAATCTTGCAATTCATGTTCACAATCATAATATCTATTAAACTAAAATACTCTAAGACCAAAGTCCATAATCGTTCAAATTCAATACAATCGACTTAATCATACTATGTGCTAACTCGCACTCCATACTATACACAAGTATATTGAATATAGACCCAACGTGATCCTGGGGTTGATCCCAACATTCATGCTATGCTGAATCCACTATGAGCATCTTATAACTTCTAAAAGAGCTTGCTAAATAGAGAAATGTGTGATAGTTCATCATCTAAAATGGAAAACATGAAAACAATTCCAAAATGTGAGCAAAAACTCAGTACACGCATTCTTGCATTATAAAATGAGCATAGAAACACTGTTAATGGGTACCCGCTTTTGCAATTCATTTGATTCGCAATAACAATGAAAATGAAAGTAATATGAATTTAAATTGCTCATTATTATCTGGATGTGAACCCCTTGCAATGATATGATCTATACATAGGTGTACACCTACCAATCCGATTAAGACTTGGCCTAAAGCCGCATGGGTAAATGATAGGCTGATGCCTTATAGATGATAAATGACAGGGTCACAGGTTAAATGGCAAATCACTGTATAAACTGATTCATTGATAAACTTATTGAGAGTTGTAGCTTGATAAACATGTACTGCTTTCTAAAAATATATGCAATGAATATACCATAAGTCTTTAAAAATGTCATATATCTTGATAAATGTCATCTGTTTCATAAATGTCATCTGACTTGACAAATATGTTTTGACTTGATAACACTCATGCAGAACGAAAAATGATAACCAGGCCTCGACTTTGTTTCATAAATGTCATTATAGGTATGTGTAGTTAGTAAATAATCCTTACTCACATAATTACGTAAGTAAAAGTACGCATAATAGAAATTGAGTAATTAAATGGTATACGTAACTTGGATATTTCGATATAACTTCAAAATTGAATTAATGAAAGTAATGACATCCGATATAAGTAAATGAAAGCAAAATAGACCACAATGAGATAAATGAGATTACAAAAGAAAGGGCCTTGATGATGACAAATGGGATAAATGAGATTATAAATGAGTGGTTTTGGCCTTTTTTGAAATAGGTTGCTAATACGGGTTTTAAGGCCTGCTGATGTATAGCTTGGTTCAAGATAATAATGAGTATGTTAGATTGGCTTGATAATTGCATTTGATCTGAATTGAGTTAGTAATAAAGGCTTAAAGTCAAGAGAGATATATTTTGGTTCAAAATAGCATAAACTATAATAACTTGGTCTAATAAATATGGTTTCTAAGTCAAAAATTTTCTCCACTTTTCATATTTCATTTACAAGTTCATTAAATATAGTTTTCCACCCCAAATAGATTATTGATCCCAATGAATGCTATTAAACTCTTCAAACTTGGTACTTTATTTGTAATATCCATAAGTGATTCAAAACTCATAATTAAGCTCCTAAAATGCATGTTTTTCTTCTTTTCTCTCACAAATCAAGCTAAAAACTCCAATAAAATCCATGAATATTCATTTCCCCTTTAAATGATCTTACTTGGCCTAAAATACACAAAATGAGTGCATGATCAGTCTCACTTAGTCTTTATTATTGTTCTTTACCCAATTACCCAAAATGCTTTCAAAAATCACCGAACTCCAAATACTCAATCAAAATTCATGAAATATTATAGGAAATTCAAAAATAATATGGGCAATCTACAGTAAATTTTTTAGAATTTTTTTCGAAGTATACGCTGCACAGAAATTGCAATAACAGTCCAATTTACACCAAAGTAGGTTAGTTCACTTCAAAAATTCATAACTTTCACCCTTGACCTCAAATGGAGACTTAAAATCCCAATATGGAAAGATTATGAAGTCCTAAAAAACTTTCACTTACAATGCAAAATATGAAGCCCATAATAGGCTTCTCAAAATGAAGTTAGAACATAAGTGTGTCAATTTTGGTTTAATCTGCACAGTTCTCATAAAATGACCATAACTTTGTCGATAGAACTCAGCTTAAGGCAATTCAAAAGGCATTTGAAATCTGACATACTGATCTATCTACCCACCAAAAATCATAATTTTTCAGTAGGTCGATCATTATCAATTTAATCTCAAAATCACCCCTGTTTTCTACCATTTTTAGCCCTCATTGTTTTTGCTTTCTCCTCTTTTTTCACATAAATCCTCACTGGAAATCATTCCAAATCACAAAAAACATCATAATCATCATTAAGACTAAACATTGTAAAATCATATACAACACAATACAAATTCATGACTTGACTTAAGCTAACTTGATCATGACAAACCATAACCCTAACCTGCTCCAACTTCTACCTAATTTAAACACCAAAATAACTCTTATTTCCTGTTAAAACAACATGATGAACTAACAAAAACAACAAGAACATAAATTAAAACCAAGATATAAGCACAATCAACAAGAACAAGGTTAAGGTTTACTCACTTTGATGCTTGGAAGCAAGAGGTGTATGTGGTGTGAGGTGTGCGAGATGGTTGTTGTTGTTGGAGGTAGCCTCTGGCTGGCTAGAAAACACTAGGACAAGGTAGCAGTAGCTTGCGGGAAGGGGGCCTATGGGGTAGAGGGAGAAAGGAGAGAGAGAGATGTGTATATGCGTTGCTTGGCTGGGAATGATCACAAATTACTTGGCTGAATTTTTACTTCAAAAAGTAGCTTTTATCTAACTATGGTTAGGCTTTAACCATGTTATTTAGCTAGGTTACATGCGCAAATTTGTTAGAGTATGATTGGTTTATATGGTTTGGGCTCATGAAGGAAAGTAAATCATATACGATTGAATTTTCGTAGCTCGAAATTAAATTTTTACAAGGCTATAATAATTTCTGCAAGGCTATAATAATAATAATAATAATAATAATAATAATAATAATAATAATAATAATAATAACAATAATAATAATAATAACAATAATGAATTCTTAAATTATAATTATCGAGGCCTACTATCGATTCACTTAAAATTTTACGATAACTGAAACTTGAAGTGCAAAGTGAGACCCAAAATTATAGTTTGCTAAATAAATAAATTGAGTGTAATTGAATTAATAAATATGATTTGGTCAAACCAACAACCTTGACTGGTTAAATCAATAAACATAATTAATTAAATGAATAAACATGATTAATAAAATAAATATGATTTAAATAAATAAGTATGGGCTGGGTCGGGTTATTACACAGCATGAAGTATTTTGGCGAAATTTTCATAGATTGAATGAATTTCGTACTCAATGTGTTGATTATTGTTTTGAGAAATGGAAAATTTGCCAAGTGACCTTTGAGGGTCTTAATGATGAATATAGGGGTCATGTTGAAACTATGTATCCTGAGGGGTTTGGATTATTTGTTCGCTAAGACTCCTAATGCGATTCAGGATTTCTTTAAGTATCTGGGTCCTGATATGTGGGAAATGATAATGCTAGAGAGAACTTTATTCACCCCTCTGCCGATCCTTATATGATGCATGCTACATCCTTAGATGATAGTCAATTTGAGTATATATCTTATGAGCATTATCATGCTCCATGTGCTCCTGCTTCATGTGATTATTATAATGCCTTTGACCATGATGTTAATACATGTCCATTGCTTGGAAGACCACATAGATTAGAGGCATTAGCTACGTTTAATAAGGAGATTTACTTGTAGAGTTTACTCAAAACTGACCTTAGTTTAGGTTCTCCTACACCTGAGGTTAGGCCTTGTGATGACTTTGATATTAGGAGTGAGACGCTGTTCCTTTATAGTATGATTGTTATGATGATACACATTATAATGACCTTGAGGTTTCGAATGATCCCTCATCACCTTTTGCATATGCATCTCCCCTTGAGACTCGCACTCCTTTGGACACCTCTGAGGATGTCCCTAATACCCCCGACCTATTTCTTTCTTTAGCTCCCTTAGGAGAGCTCGAGGAGGGAGATAGTTTTGAGACTGATGCTAGCCTTGATGATCAGTGTGACATAATTAGTTGAGTCAGATGATACTTTTTTTCGAGGAGCATTCTTTTGATGAGCTTTCTGGTGCAGATTTTAGTGAGACTTCAACTAGCATGGAGCTTATTTATCCCATTTCTAATGAGTCTTCCCCTGACTTAGCCCCTTCACCTCCCATGTCACCCCTTTCTTCCTCCCTCCCCCTTTTTCTTCCTTCTTTAGACCCTCTTGAGTCTACTTTTGTAGAGGCTAATACTTATGTGCTTGGTAATCCGTATTTAGATCAGACTCTTGATGATATTGACATAGATGGACTCAAGGATCACTTTGACGTGAAGGACTTGACTTTAGGCTGTCCTTGGAGCTTTGATTCTCATGTGGAACCCGATTGGCCTTGCTTTGGTCCTCTTCCCTCCCCCTTTAGAGATGCTGTACTTTTTTTTAGTCATTCAAACCACTCTCGATGGTATAGCCCTATTTTTATTAGACCATTGACTAGTGCATCTCTTTTCTATTTGGGTTGAGGACTTCAATAAGCTCGATAGAGCCTTTCATCACATTTGTGCAATTTATTTGGGCCATACCTCCTATTTCTAACTATTTGCATTTCTGCGAGGATTGTGCTCGAATTTTTGATAAGCTGCTTTAATCATTGATTGGTTTTGATTCGTGTAGCAGTTTATGAGCTATGATAGAGCGGCTGATGCTTTATGGTCCTCCTCAACTCCATCTGAGTAAGGCATTTAGTTTGAGTGCAATCAATATCCAACTTGGTATGATCGTTCCACTCCTCCCCTTTTCTCCTTTTCTTTCCTGTCTTTCTTTATGTACATAGTAGTGGATATTTAGGATTGCTTTCTTTTCTTTTCGTACTTAGTTTGGTGATTATGCTTTCTTTTTGTTCTAGTGGTTTTATATTTTGTTTTTCTTCTCTTTTGTCTTTTGTTTTGGTTAAGGTTTCTGCTGGTTTAGTTTGGTATTCAGTAGTTGTTCTGTGTTTATTTTGGTGATTGTGTGTGTTTTGGTCTTGTTTTGTTTTCTTTTCTTTTCATTTAGTTTTAGTAGTCATGTATTGGTTTGGTTTGGTTTTTATTTCGGTTTTAGCGATGATTTGTGGTTTCTTGTAACGGTTTTGGTTATTTAGAGGTTTGGTTTGTTTTAGAGTTGGTTTTGTTTTTGCTTTTTTTTTATGATTTTGATTTTGGTGATTTTGTGTTTGTTTTTGGTTTTCTTTGTGATTTTTATTGGCATGCTAGTTTGTATATATTTTTGGTTTTGTGTCTGCTTTACGGTTGTATAACTTATGTGATTGCTTTTTGGCACCTTATTGTGGAGTTTTGGTGTGGGGGTGAGGTGCACATTTGTACATATTTTATGATAATTTTGAAAAAATTTTTAAAAATAATTTTGAAAAAATTTTTAAAAATATTCTCTTTCTTTTTGGGTTTTGTGTTCTTTCTCTAGCGATTGTGATCCCATGTAGCTAGTTCACTGAGTTATATATAAATAGAGTTTGCATGTTGAGATGTCCAGTTGAGGATGTATATTCGATTTTCGTAATAACCTCGTCTCACATGTGTCATTTTGTGCTACCTTGCTCAAATTTCCGTCAATTCTTAGGGTCTTATTGTTAAGTTAACATGAGAACTATTTGTTTGTTGAAATTGCCTTTTGAGCTCTTGAAAAATGAAAAAAAAAAAGAAAAAAGAAAAGGAAAGAATCTAAAAAGTGAATAAAAATTTGGGCACTAATGTTCATAGCCGCTATCTTTATTTCATGTCTTTAATTAGCTTGAATATGTGCTATTTTACTTGATTACGCGTCTGTTTGGCCAATGAAATAAGTACTTTGCACAATCGAATAAAACTCCTTTTTAGAGATGACCTGAATAGTTATAAGTCAAGCGGATTTAGGATGTGTGTGTTATTATTTTTGAAAAATGAAAAAAAAAGGGGGAAAGGAGCAAAGAAGGCAATTAGGCAAGGAAACATTGATCATGTTGATATTAGAAACTTGATTCATAAGAGTTAACACACATTTGTAAATGCACCAAGCTATACATATCATTGCATATTGTGTGTAGGGTGGAAAATGAGAATCGGGATGCTTTCTTTGACTTGGTTATCTCTTGATTGTATATTCTACTTGTGTATGATTTGGTGATTTGGTTACTAGGGTAACACAATTCCCTAAGTCATGTACATAATTTCCCAATTATAGTATGTATGTTTATGTTTCGAAAAAACCCAAAAAGATTTTTCTCTAGTTTTTGAAATAATTTTTGTGTGAATTTCACTTGAAAAGCCTCACGAGACCTCACTCTTCCACTTGGAAAATCGAGAGGTTTAAACAGCTTGTTGCATACACTAAATGCAATCGTGAGTCCTACAACAGTGAGTTACCATTTTCTTTTTCTTATTTTTTCCAATTCTTTTTAGATAGTTTAGTTGTTTCACTCAAAGACAAGCAAAATTTTGCTGCGGAGGTATTTGTTTGCACTAAAATATGATATTTTGCTACAATACCTTTATACCCGATTTATGCTCGTAATAATTGTTATTTTTAGATTTTTACTAGATTTTATTTTTTTTTGTTCATGTTGAATAACTTGGGAAAAAAGCATGAAAAAAAATGAAGAATTTGGTCCATTCTCTCATGACCCAAAAACTAGAAGAAGGAAGGCAACAAAAATAAAAATAAAAGCCTAATTTTTACCCAAACCCCATATGCTTGTCACGTGATATCCTAACCCCCCCCCCAATTTCTCCTTCTCTCTCCTCTCTCAAAGCTCACGCACGCACCTAGAACAGCAAACCCCGACCCTCAAATGCTCTTCTCTCATCTTCTCATCTCTCTCTTTTTGACACCTCCATCCCATCATCTCCATCATAGTTCACCACCTTTATTCGTGTGCCTGTCGGCATCGAAACTCACTCCACACTGCCAGCTTGCATCATCTCCCACCATCCACGATATTGTTGATTGAAGGGCTGAGATAAACCCAGCACGGTTATAAAGGAGGCAGCAGCGATCAAATTAGGTAATCCAAGTTTTAGTTTAAGTTTTTAGCTTTTAATTTTAGTATTTATCGTTTTAATTCCCGTTGTCAGTAATTTAGGGTTTGCTTTCGTTTTCGTTTGTTTTAATTTTGATTTTTAGGATCGTGTCCCTAGAGCATTCGATTTTGAGTAATTGAAGTTTGATTAAGTTGACTTAGACGTTGGAATTTCGGATTATCAAACATTGTAAGCGTTGACCTTTCTTGGTTTTCTTCGAATTGGCTATGTTTTTCTTCCCTGGTTTATACTCTGTTTCTGGCATTTGGGATGTGGAGTAAACAAACTCAGAATTCGCCGATAATGGAGCTCAACTACTCCATCATCACGGTAATTGTTTAGACATATCTGGGTAAAGCCCTATTCTATTTGTTTTGCTCTGATGGCCCTTGCAAGAGGAAGGCAGTGGGTTCTTTGTTCTGTCATGCCATTGTTCTTTGTTTGTTCTATTTGTTTGTTTGTTTTGATTTTGGCTGCTGTCATTGGGTTGAATATGATTTCTCCCGTTCGTGTTTGGCTTCAGTAATTTTCGAGTTGACAAACCCGAGCTTTCTGAAACTTAGTAGGTTCTGGGTAAATTTTGGTCCTGTGTATTACCATGGTTAAAGGGGGAGGTGAAGATGAATCGAGCTTCCTAAAGCGGGATAGTCTTCTTCCTCCTCACCTGTAATTGTAGTCCATCTTTGGTTTATAACTCTGATTTAGTGTTGGTAAATAACAAATTTTAGTTTAATTCCTTGCTATTTCTTGTCAATTGGGTTATTCCTTGGCATTCCTCAAAGGATGGCATTTGTTATTTTTAGGTTCTTATTTAGTTTAGTAATAGATGAGTAGTTTTGTTTAGGTGGTGAAAAGCAATTAGTTTTTAGATTACTTTATGTTGAGTATCTAGTTTGATTTAGTTACTCGATCTTAATTTCAGGATAATCTAACAATCTTTTGTGGCCTTAATCTCATCCTCATCCCTATGGAGGCGGCCCTTAAGTACTATGACAATAGTTGTATACTTACGGCATTTAAATTTACACTCAAAATTATCGAACAAGGTATGCACCTATCTCAAGGATCGCTTCAGACATCTATAGAGGTTCCACTTTCTAAATAATAATGGCAAAGCAGTTTTAGTCATATTCTTTCTCTTCCATTTTCGAACTACAATGGTTTCAAATTTAGGCGCCCAATTGAATTGAATCACGAGTTTATTTTTACAGCACAGGGATTTACGTAGTCAGCTTTGGCTCACTATTTGAAGTGATTTTATGTTTTTCATTTTAGGTAAGAGATCAGTGAACAACCCTCCTCCTAACAAGTCAGAAGATAGCAAAAAATAGAAGAGGGACTTGATATTTTTGCTGGAGATTGGCTAGCTAGATGCTTGTAGTGATTTTTAGACTAGCACTCTTAAAGACATGTCACTTATATAAGTTTCGAAACAAATCATTTAGTGTTGTGTCTTGAGCACTCCTAGCTAATTGTAAATTGTGTTACAAACTATAATCCTGGGAAAATGTAGTTTCATATCCTTAATTTTGATAGACTTATGTATGTCAGAATGGTGTAGGAAATTACGTAGTTCAAGGAAGCCTTATTGATTTTAGGATGATGGTAATGCCTCCGATCAAAGGACTTCTGCTATAGTTATAAATAATAAATAATTAGGCTAAAATAATTCGGCACATAGGAATTAGGGGCGTTATAGTTGTGGTATCAGAGCTAGGTTAGCAAATCACTGTTATTAGTAGGATTTTCAATGGTTAGGTTGTAAGGTTCAAGAGTATGTCATGAGCCTAAGGAGCATCCTAAGGAGGAACCATGAGTTCAAGACGAAGATCATAAGGAGGAGGATTCTGATGTAGATATGTTTGATAGCAACTTTGACTCCGGTGAGAAGGATGGTGATTCTTTTAACCCAGATTATGATTTGTCCTAGGATCATTAGGGTTTGACTCATCTTACTTTATGTTTTAGATTTTGATCTTTGGCTTGTATATGCAGTATAAATGGTGTAAGTAATATTCTTTTCGTGCATTGCGCGTATATATGATGTATATAAGTAGGTTGACCTAACCAGCTATGATGATATAATTTGCTTTTTCCTTTTCGGGTTTAAGGTGTATTTGACGAGGCAGTTAACTCAAGTTCATACGGGTAAATAGGGGATAGACTAGAAACCCTAGCTAAAATGTGAGGGAGTGTCACGTGATATATTGTGACATTCTTTTGGTAATCTTTATATATGCATCCAACGAAAATAATGTTCAAGTTAAGATTTCGTTTGATTTTGGAATGGTTACTATTTTGTTATAATGCCATGAAAATTTTAGATAACAATCTTTGTTTACTTGATCAAATATGTCGGAGTTTGTAAACAATAATCTGAATAATAACAAATGTGAAACAAAGGTCAGGCAACCAATGCTTGTGAACCCCCAATAAAACTTTAATAGAGGCCAACAGTAGCTCTTGAAGTATCTAGTAGTGTTGAACGTCCAAATTATTAGAAAAACTTGGTAACTAAATTGATGAAAAAGATTCCCACTGTACCTTCTAGGACTACCCCTAAACTCGATAAGTTGGCTGATAGGGTAACTCAACACAACCTTAAGGTTTATGATGAGAAGTTTAGTCCTATATAACTTGAAGAATAGATTAGGGGAATGCAGAACATATTTGTAGCTATTGAGGTGCCGGAGGGAAAAAAGGTCAAGGACCTATTACTTGGATGGTGAAGCAAATTTGGTGGAGCACTCTAAAGAATAAGTTATAAGGACCTGAGCTTATTTGGGCTAAGTTTCCTAAGGATCTTAGGGCTAAGTCTATCCAATCATAGTTCAATGATAGAAGGGAAAAGAATTCATGAAGCTTAAGATGAAAGGTAATATTTGATGCAGTATTTCTATAAGTTCACTGAGTTGTAGAGATTTGTTCTAGATTTTTTGGCTTCTGAAAGAATAATGATGAGAAGGTTTGAGGAAGGTTTAGCTTTTTACATTCGAAAGCAAATGGCTGCTCAACGAATTCAAGCCTATCAAGAGTTGTACGAATGAGCTGTTGAGGTAGGGCGAGAGAAGAGCGAGCTAAGGCTTTAAACCTAGGGACATCAAAAAAGAAAGTGGAATGATTACCGGACATCAAAGTAGCCCCAAAGAAACCTATTATTGTCCCTGCCAAGAGTCGTCCAATAGCTCCAGTAGAATCTTATGGGAAATGTGGTCAAACGAACCATACTACAACAAAGTGTCGTATGGGTACTAATAAAAGCATGTGGTGTGGTAGCCTTGATCACTCAATTGTTGCTTGCCGAAGAAGACAGAAGGCTATAGAAAAATGAGTTGCAAGGCCACTGACACTGCCATGTTAGGGAATCTTGCCCCCTAAATATGCAATGCTAGGACGAGAATACATTATGAGCGAAAAGAAAGCTATAGTTTATGGTATAGTTGTCACTGGAACTCACTTCTTAAATTTAAAGCCATTTTGTGTTCTGGTTTATTGACTTTATTCGGGTGCTACAATTCATTTATATCCACCTAAATTACATTGGAATTAACTTAGAAGGAGATAGTATGGGCCAATGATAGAATTTGTTTGCCAAATGGATAAGTGATAAAATGTCCCATTCTTTATAAACATGTTCCTATTGTGATTAGTGACCATGTGTTACCCGAAATTTTAATCTTGTTTGACATGTTAGAATTTGATATAATCTTGGGCATGGACTGTTTGACTCTACTCATAGGGCAAACATTGATTGTTAAGGTCACTTTGAGAGACCAAAAGAGGCGAGAAGTATGCTTTTAAGGTGAAAGCATGGAAAAGAGTATCCCATAATCTCAATCGTGAAGGCAAGTAAGTTATTAAGGTAAGGTTGTACAGGGTATTTATGTTATGTCACTGAAGTTAAGGAGGAGGAGATAAAAATAGAAAATATCCGTGTGGTGTGTGAATTTCCTGACATCTTTCCTGAAGAGCTCCCTGGTTTACCTCCCCAAGGAGGGAATTTGAGACTAAGCTAATCCCTGGGGCACAACCTATTTCAAAAATCCCATACATATGACTCCAATAGAGCTTAAAGAACTAAAAACCCAGGTGGACAAATTATTGCAGAAAGGGTTTATTAGGCCAACTGTGTCACCCGGGGGGAGCTCCAATTTTATTCGTGAAGAAAAAGGATGGAACTTTACCTAGAAAGATATGAACCTAAGGCAGCAACAATGGTCGGAGCTACTTAAGGATTATGATTTGTAAATTCAATACCATCCAAGAAAGACAAATGTTATAGCATATGCATTAAGTAGGAAGGGCCCACCTAAACACAATAATAATTACCCAATCTGACATTTTAATGGACCTCATGAATATGGGTGTTGAACTTATGACACATGGGTTAACAAAGGGGTTGTTGTCGACACGGGAAATACAACCCCATATAATAGAAGAGATTAAAATCAAGCCAAAGAAATGATGCCAAGTTAGAAAGACTTAGACAGAAGCTCAGGCAGTATAAGTCACCTGACTTCATGATACATGAGGATGGAACCTTGAGGTTTTAAAACCGACTGTGTGCACCAATAAAAATGAATTGCAAAGGAAGATTTTAGAAGAAGCCCATACTACTCGTTGTTCAGTGCATCCGAGAGAAACAAAATGTACTGGGATATGAGGCAATAATTTTTATGGGATAACATTTAGAGAGAGATTGCAGATTGGATAAAAGTGCCTAACTTGTCAAAAGTCAAAGTTGAGCATCAACATCCAGTAGGCAAACTGAAACCTTTAGAAAATCATAGAAGTGGATTTAATAGCAATGAATTTTATCATGAGATTGCCCCTGTTGCTTCAAAAAAGAATGCCATATGGGTCATTATTGATGGACTCTCAAAATCTGCCATTTGATACCAATCCATGACACTTGGGCTGTAGAGACATTAGCACAATTATATGTCAAAGAAATAGTTCAATTACATGGGATACCAAAGCACATAGTATCTAACAAGGGCTAGAGATTTGAAGTTTGCTTTTTGGCAACCCTTGTAGAAAGTTTTTGGGACTAAACTGAATTTCTATAGCTCGTATCACCTCAAGATCAATGAATGGACTGAAAAGAGTGAATCAAATCCTGGAGGATATGCTGAGAGATATATGCTTGACTTTCGGAGAGAAATGGGAAGATTATTAACCCTTGGTGGAATTTTCTTATAATAATATTTATCAATCTACTATTAAAATGACTCTTTTGAGGCACTATATGGGAATTGTTTAGTTTATAATACGTTTTGGCCTTGTTCTGTTCGATTTATTTTGTCTGAACTTATTCTAAACTGAACTTATCTGAACTTTTTCTGAACTTATTGGGTGAACTTACTCTGAACTTGTTTGGTGAACTTATTTTAAACTTATTTACTAAACTTGTTATGAACTTATTCTAAACTTATCTAGTGAATTTATTTTGAACTTATTTGTTGAACTTATTGACCAAACTTATTTTGAGCTAAACTTATCTGAACTTATTCTGTAAAAAATAAGCTGAAGAGAAAAAGGCTTATTCCGAATTGAAATTATTTGTTAAATTTATTATGAACTTATTTGTTGAACTTTTCTAGACTTATGTACTGAACTTATTCTGAATTACGCCTCTTTAAAGCTATTCTGCAAAAAATAAGTTGAAGATAATAGGGCCTAAGTTCATGATAAAAGTTCATCAAATAAGTTCAAAATAAGTTCAGATAAGCTTTATTCAAAATAAGTTTAGACACCTTGTTCTTTTTAGCTTATTTTTTGAAGAACAAGTTCAGATGAATCTAGTTTAGAATAATTCATAATAACTTTATGAAATAAGTTAGAATAGGTTCAACAAATAAGTTCAGAATAAGGCCCTATTCTCTTCGACTTATTTCATTAGAACTTATTCTAAATTGTACTTATCTGAACTTATTTTCACCTTATTTGCTAAACTTAGTCTAAACGGAACTTATTTTGAACTTATTAAGAATACATTTCTGAAGTTTTTCCGAACTGAACTTTTTCTGAACTTATTTGCTAAACATATTCTAGACTAATTTACTGAACTCATTTGGAGTTGAACTTTTTTGAACTAAACTTATTTTGAGCTTGTTAAGAACAAATTTCTAAACTTATTTGCTGAACTTATTCAGATCTAAATTTGTTTTGAACTCATTTGCTAAACTTATTCTGAACGTATTTATTGAACTTATTTTGAACTTATTCTAAACTTATTTGTTGAACTTATTCTAAACTTACTCTGAACTAAACTTATCTGAACTTATCCTATAAAAAATAAGTCAAAAAGAATAGGGTCTAAGTTCAGCAAACAAACTTAGAGTCAGGCTCTGTTCTTTTGACTTATATTTTGCAGAATAAATTCAGGCAAGTTTGGTTCAGAATAAGTCTAAAATAAGTTTAATAAATAAGTTCAGAATAAGTTCGGAATGTGTTCAACAAATAAGTTCAGAATAAATTTAGTTTAGAATAAGTTAAGCACATAAGGTTAGAAATTTTCTATGAATAAACTCAAAATAAGTTCAATTTAGAAAAAAGCTTTGTTCTCTTTAACTTAATATTTGAAGAATAAGTTTAGACAAGTTCAGTTCGTAATAAGTTCAAAATAAGTTTAGTAAGATCCTATTCTTTTCGACTTATTTTATCTAAACTTATTCTAAAAATTTCTAAACCATTTGCTGGTCTTATTCTAAACTGAAACTTATTCGGAACTTATTTGCTGAACTTATTGAAAACTTATTTACTGAACTTATTCTAAGCTGAACTTATTCTGAACTTATTAAGAATAAATTTCTAAACTTATTTGGTGAAATTATTCTAAACTACATTTATTCTGAATTTATTTATTGAACTTATTTTGAACTCATTTGCTTAGGTTATTCTAAGCTTATTTGCTAAACTTATTCTGTATTGAACTTATCTGAACTTATTTCGAACTAAACTTATCCGAACTTATTCTTCAAAAATAAGTTGAAGAGAACAGGGCCTTATTCTTCAAAAAATAAGTCGTAGAGAATATGGCCCACACTCAGAATAAGTTCAGGACAAGCTGAAAATAAGTTTAGCAAACAAGTTTGCATTAAGCTCAAATAATTTCAGTTAAGAATAACTTATTCTGAACTAATTTGCTATGTTGAACTTTTTTTGAACTTACACTGAACTTATTTGCTGAACTTATTATGAATTTATTAAAAACAAATTCCTGAACTTATATGTTAAATTTATTCTAAACTTATTTATCTTAAACTTATTCTAAACTAAACTTATCTAAACTTATTCTAAACTGAACTTATCTGAACTTATTCTACAAAAAATAAGTCGAAGAGAACAGGGTGTGAATTCAATAAATAAGCACAAAATAAATTCAGACAAGTTCAGTCAGTACATATGGCCTTATTCTCTTCGACTTGTTTTGTTTGAACTTATTCTAAACTGAAATTATCTGAACTTATTCTAAACTGATTTGGTGAACTTATTGTGAACTTATTTGCTAAATATGTTCTGAACTCATTACAAACTTGTTTACTAAACTTATTTTAAACTAAACTTATTATGAACTTATTAAGAACGAATTTCTCAACTTATTCTGAAATAAACTTATTCTGAACTTATTTGCTAAAGTCACTATGAACTTATTTACTCGACTTATTCTAAATTGAACATATATGAACTTATTCTTCAAAAAATAAGTCGAAGAGAACATAGCCTAAGTCGAAGAGAACAGAACTTACATCGAAGAGGACACGACATAAGTCTTGATGCTTACAACTTCAAACTTTAGTATTTTCTTCTTTGAATAACGGGTAATTTTACTTCTACTAGGCTGTTTCTATGCAAAAACTCAGTCAAGTATTTAATTACTTAATTTCACAAAAAAAAATTAGTGCAAATTTTTGCTTTTTAATAGAGAAGGTAGGGGACAAATGGAGGAGGTGAAGGAATAACAATTGTCTCATGCACCAGTTAAATTTTTAATCATACTCTATAACCTGACAAATAATAGTGAATTAGATCATTTATTGATTTCATACATTATGTATTACTATGTTTATTTCAGTATATATGTCACAATGAACACTAAACAAAATTATCAAAGAGGAAATTTTTAAATGTCTGCTAAAATTTTGGATTGTTTATGAATTTTACAACTCAATTCATAAATTCTACAATTGTTTTACAAATTTCGAAACTTATTCTTCAAATTTGAGACAATTTTTCTTAAAAGAAGTTTCCAAAGTTTCTAATAAAATTTAAATAGATGATCCCAAATAAGATTAAGAGAATAAGCCATTTTTTGAACTTACTAGAAGAATGAGACCCTGTTCTCTTCAACTAATTTGTGCAGAAAAAGTTTAGAGAAGTTCAGCTCTCAAAAAGTTCAGAATAAATTCAGTAAACAAGTTCAGAATAAATTCAGTTAAAAGTTCAAAATAAGTTCAACAAATAAGTTAAAAATAAGTTCACTTCAAAATAAATTCAGCCAATAAAACCCCGTTCTCATTGACTTATTTTGTCTGAACTTATTCTACACTGAATTTATTTAGACTTGTTCTAGACTAAATTTATTTGAACTTATTGTGAACTATTTGCTGAACTAAGGCCCTATCTCAATGACTGATTTTATCTGAACTTTTACTGAACTGAACTTATTTGCCGAACTTATTCTGAACGTAGACCCTGTTCTCTTCGATTTATTTTTTGAAGCATAAGTTCAAATAAGTTCTGTTCAAAATAAGTTCAAAATAATTTTAGTAAATAAGTTCAGAACAAAAGTTCAACAAATAAGTTTAGAATAAGCTCAGCAAATAAGTTCAGAACAAGTTTAGTAAATAAGTCTAGAATAAGTTCAGAATAAGTACAGCAAATGAGTTCCGAATAAGTTTAGATAAGTTTAAAATAAGTTCAGACAAAATAAGTTGAAGAGAACAGGGTCTTATTTACTAAACTTTTTCTGAGCTTATTTGTTGAACTTAGGCCCTGCTCTCTTTGACTTATTTTTTAAAGAATAATTCAGAGAAGTTCATTTTATAATAACATCATAATAAGTTAAGTAAATAAGTTTAGAATAACTTCAGTATAAATTAAACAAATAAGTTTGGAATGAGTTCATAATAAATTTAGTTTATAATAAGTTCAGCAAATAAATTCAGAGATTCCTTCTTAATGGGTTCAGAATAAAAGAATAAGTTCAACAAATAAGTTTATAATAATTTTAGAACAAGTTTAATAAATAAGTTTAGAATAAGTTCAACAAATAAGTTCATAATAAGGCCCTATTCTCTTCGACTTATTTTTCGAAGAATAACTTCATATAAGGTTAGTTCTGACAAAGTGCAGCAGTTAAGTTTAGAATACATTTAAAATAAGTTCAGCAAATAAGTTCAAAATAAGTGCGGCAAATAAATTCATAAATCTGTTCTTAATAAGTTCAGAATAAGTTCAGCAAACAAATTCAGAATCAGTTCAGCAAATAAGTTCACAATAAGTTCAGATAAGTTCAGTTCAAAATAAATTCAGACAAAATAAGTCAAAGAAAATAGGGCCTAAGTTTATATAAGTTCAGTTCATAATATGTTTCGACAAAATATGTCGAAGAGAACATGGTCTTATTCTAAACTTATTTATTGAACTTATTTTAAATATACTTACTAAACTTATCTTGAACTGAACTTATCTGAATTTATTCTCTAAAAAATAACTCAAAGAGAATATGACGCTGTTCTTTCCATAGTTATTATGAATTTATTTGCTGAACTTATTTTGTACTGAACTTATAATAAACTTATTAAGAATAAATTTCACAACTTATTTGTTGAAATTATTCTAAACTGAACTTATTTGCTAATCTTATTCTAAACTTATTTACTGAACTTATTCATTGTTGATTCTGAACTGAATATATCTGAACTTACTCTACAAAAAATAAGTTGAAGAGAATGGGGTCTTAGTTTAGAAATTTGTTCAGAATAAGTTTAGTTCATAATAAGCTCAACAAATACGTTCTGAATAAGTTCAGAACCCGTTCATCAAATAAGTTTAGAATAAGTCTAGAATATGGTCATGTTCTGTTCAACTCATTTTGTTTGAACCTCTTTTGAATTGAACTTATCCAGCGTTATTTGCTAAACTTATTTCGAGCTTATTCTAAACTCATTTATTAAACGTGTTATGAACTTATTTTAAACTTATTTGCTAAACTTAGGCCTTGTTCTCTTCGACTTATTTTGTGTGAACTTATTCTGAACCGGACTTATCTAAACTTATTTTGAATTCATTTGCTGAACTTATTCTGGACTTATTTACTAAACTTATTCTAAACTGAAATTTTCCTGAGGTAAACTTAAAAAAAAAAATTGAACTTATTTGTTAGGCTTATTCTAAACTGATTTGTTGAATTATGTATTGAACTTATTTTGAATTAAATTTATCTGAACATGTTTCTACGAAAATAAGTCAAAGAGAACAGGGCCTTATTCTGAACTGAACATATTCTGAATTGATTAACAAATTTATAAACTTATTTGCAGAACTTAGGCCATGTTCTCTTCATCATATTCTTTTTCCAAAGTAAGTTCAGATAAGTTCAGCTCAAAATAAGTTCAGTAAAGAAGCTTAGAATAATTTCAGAATAAGTTCAGCATACAAGTTCATAATAAATTCAGCAAATAAGTTCAGAATAAGTTCAGTTCAGAATAAGTTCAAAAAATAAGTTTCGAAATTTATTCCTAATAAGTTCAAAATAGTTCAGTTCAGAATAGTTCAGTTCGGAATAAGTTCATAACAACTATAACAAATAAATTTAGATTAAGTTCAGAATAAGATAAGTTCAGTTCAAAATAAGTTTAGACAAAACAGTTCAAAAAGAACAGGACCTTATTCTGAACTTATTTGCTGAACATATTCTGAATTTGTTTGCGAAACTATTCTTAATTTATCCTAAACATTTTTATTGAACTTATTTTGAGCTTATCCTGAACTGGACTTATCTAAATCAAGGCCCTGCTCTCTTCGACATATTTTTTGCAGAATAAGTTCATATAAGTTCAGTTCAGAATAAGTTTAGTAAATAAATCCAGACGAAATTTATAATAAGTTGAGCAAATAAGTTCAGAATAAGTTAAAGAAATAAATTCACAAATTTGCTCTTAGAAAGTTCAGAATAAGCTCAACAAATAAGTTCAGAATAAGTTTAGCAAATAAATTCAGAATAAGTTCAACAAATAAATTCATAATAATTTTAGATTTAGTTTAGTTCATAATAATTTCAGACAAAAGAAGTCGAAGAGAATAAGGCCTTATTGTGCAAAAGATAAGTTGAACAGAACTGCAAATGATAAGGTGAAGAGAACAGGGTTTAAGTTCAGCAAATCAGTTCAGAACAAGTTTAGATATGTCCAGTTTAAAATAATTCAGACAAAATAAGCAAAGAGAATAGGGTCTAAATAAGGTTGACAATGGTTCAGCTAGTCCCAAATGTAAGAAGAATAAGCCATTTTTTGAACACCTTATGTGTCCCTGTTTAAAAGTTTTTCAATAAAAAACAAAAATTGAGCGCTACTTTGTAACAGAGTTTTTGTGGAAGGCAAGCATGCCAAGATGCAGTAGACAAATTTATTAGGAAAAACGAAGAAATATAGACAGATTAAATGAGCTTTTTCATGTCTAGGTTTACTATGTGTGGAGGTGGTTAAGGCTCAGGGTGCAGCCACATACTGGCTGCCAAAAGTCACTGAATATTAGAGGGTTTATAAGGGACAACCGTGGGAAGGGAAGCACAGAGAGCAGTGCCAATCTAGAAATTTTAAGTATGGGGGTACGATTGCGTAATTACAGCGGACAATTTATATGATACATTTAACAATGTAATATTTCACGATTGTAATTGTTTTTATGAATTTTATACTTTGGAATCGATGAGCAACAGAGCACTTAGAAATAAAGTTAAGTGTCTTTTTTTAGAGTGCAGTTATAGTGGCTGTCAGCATATGACGAACACCACAATGAACAATCTCGAGCATTCATTTGTCTTTGATTAACCTTCACTGTTGATTTTATATTTGTTATTAAATAATTAAAAATGAATTATAAAAATCAGAAAATATATGCAAATATTGATAAAAATAATTTTGTATAACATTGTTTGGGTGCTCATTTAATTATATGGGAAACGCAAACTTCATAGTTGCAAGGGGGAAAAAAAAGCAAAACAATTTTCTGGCGACCTCCATGGCCAACGACTGTTTTCCGGCGACAAAGGTAGACAACATCTCTCTCTTCAACAGTGACCAACGACTCCTAACCCCTCTCTTCCTCTCACTTGGACTGGTTTCGTCACCAATGTCTGGGCTTGAAGTTGTGGTGGCAAAACACCATTTTTACAGGCAAGAAGCTCGCCGGAAAGTAGTGAAACATATGTCGTATGAAATAGCCCGTCCTCTCACCTCTCTCTCATGTCTAGTGTACAGCATGACGGTCGAGATCTCTGCAACGACGTCCAACATCACGATCAGTGTCGGCTATTGTTCCGGCAAGAAGAATGGTGGCAGCTGGGTTCGTCGAAAGTCCCCTAACATTTTGTTTTGGAGGTTTTTTTTTAATTTTATTGCGATCTGTAATGTACTTATAATAGAGATGAAACTTAGAATCACAAAAGTTGGTTATGTTTGTGCGCGTCCCATGTTGCGGTTTCGATTCTAGGCAATTGCATTTTTCGTGTGGTCAAGGCAACTTATTTTTGTTAATTGTGCGTGGCTTTTTTATGTTTGCCGGTTTAAAAATAAATAATTACCTTATTTATTTGCAATTTGTTATTAAGTCACACTGCAAATCTTTGACAAAGTCCTAGTTTAAGAAACCTTAATCCCTTCATTCTATAAATTTGTTTCAAAGACTTTGTTTCCCCATCAACTATTAATCATCAATCTCCTTCATAAAGTCACTCAACGTCTTTCTCCCACTCCACAGATCTTTGATAAAATCAATAAACACCTATATTCTTAAGCTTCTGAAATCAGTATGTTAACATTAAATCTCTTACTTGATAAGTAAGAATGTAATTAATAGGTGTAAATTGTTTTGTTGTTGTGGTTTTGACAATATGTAAAATTCATGGAGTTTTATTTCTCTTTTTTTTGGTTCAATCTTATTAGTTTTGATTGAACTTCAAATAGAATTGGACTTGTGCATTTTTTATTTGTTGTTAACATATCAGTTTCAAAGTATTATGAAATATTCGTGTCATAATTTTTAAGTAGAGTCAGACTTGCATGTCTTCATTTGTTGTTAATATACTCTCTTTTTTGAGTGAAATATTATGGAAATATTCATATCATAGTTTTTTTTTTTGGGCATTAGTATAGATTGATAACATTGTTAATAATGGCAGCTAGAAATTATAGATTTGATATCAGTTATAGTTGTTTTGTTTTATTGTTTATATAGAAGTTAGTTTTGCCTTTATTTTTAATCTCTCAATCCTATAAATCTTTTAAGTAGTCCCTTAATGTTTGTGGTTTCCTAATATTGTCATGTAGCACATATGGTTATGAGTAAGGAAGAGACTAGCTTACATTTTGAAGAGTTAGACCATGAAAGTGGCAAAGATTATGACAATGCTTCTTTAGATTTTGGAGTTACAATAATTGAGGATTTGGATGATGAAAATTTATGGGCATCATTTGGAAAGAAACTTGAAGATTTCACCATGAGAGACATGAGAAAATTGATGTTCAAATCTTTGGATTTATGTTGTGAATTTTATAAAATGTATGAAAAATTGAAAGGTTTCGGAGTTCGGAAAAAAAGCGCATCCAAGAGTAGAGCAGATGGGCATCCAACTTCCAAAATATTGAAATGTTCTGCAAAGGATCTCTGTCTTCAAATGTATATGGAAAACTATGATAGGGAAAGGAAGCCAAAAGAGTCAACCTGATTTTGAAATTCGATTCAAATGGATTAAAGATACAGGTCATTGGATTGTGACAAGATTTAGGACTAGACATGCCCATGCCCTTGCTTTCGTTCATGTTGACTATGAATCTATCTTAATTTGTAATGTTTTGATTTTTTATTTTGTATATCATATTATAAAAGCTTGTTGTTATTAATGTATGATTTTTTTAAAAAAAAAAGATCTCACAGATAAATTCCGGTGGTGGACAAGAACGAGATGGAACAAATGTGTGATGCTGGTATTCCTTCACGCAATATAATGCGGTCTTTGGCGAATCGAGTTAGAGGTCTCGATGACCTTCCATACGTAAAAGACGACATGAAATATCATCTTCACAAGTATAGAAAGGAGCAAACTAGAGATGGTGATGCGGATGCTCTTTTGGCATCTTTACAAGGAAGGAAAGAAGTTAATTCTACATATTTCTTGAGGATGAGGATGGTAGGTTGGAGAACTTATTCTGGTGTGATAAAAAATTGCACATAGATTATAAACGTTTTGGGTATGTTCTTGCATTTGACACCACATATAAATGCAATGCATATAATAAACTACTCGTGGTATTTGTTGGTATCAACCATAATAGGAAATCTGACATTTGGTTGTGCTCTAGTCGTCCATGAGAAGGAATCTTCTTTTATTTGGGTTTTGCAGCAATTGGTTGAAGCAAAGGATGGACAATCCAGAGACAATTGTCACAGACGGTGACAAGGCAATGGCTAACGCAATTAGGGTTGTATTTCTGAAAACACAACATAGATTGTGTTTGTGGCATCTAATGAAAAATGTGCACTCAAATGGGGGTAATGACTTTGCATGTGGTTTCATTAAGTGCATTAATAAGTACCAAACTCCTAAAGATTTTGAAGTTGGTTGGCAAGAACCTGTGTGAAATCATGGTGTCCAACAAAGAAAGTGGGCACTTGACTTACACAATGACAAGGAAAAGTGGGCAAAAGTATATCTACGAGGATACTTTTTTGAATGTATAAAAATAATTACCTTAATTGATCAATGATTTGCAATATATTTTTTTAAAGCATTTTACTTTAATATATAATGTTTCCGCTAGTGCAGGAATGAGAAGTACACAAGAGTTGAGAGCATGCATAGAACAATTAAAATAGGGATCGATCCAATGATAAAGGGATACAGACTTGTTCAATTGCATAAACAAGTGATTGTAGAATAAAGAAGGGCAGATAGACATGGTGATTATATAACAGTTCATACCTTTCCTGTTATAGAAGGAGTACTTTGTAATGTCAAAGCACATGTTACAAAGGTATATACGAGGAATTGCTATTACCTTTTATGCAAGGAGATGCATTTCGAGTCATTTTATGTTGTGAAATGTGAAAAACAGAACATTGATAGTCCCAATGTACCTATTTGGTATTGATTGCAGGCTGTTGAACATGAAGAAATTTGGTATGTAGTGATTAGGGATGATGCATATGAAATGATATATTGTTGTTGCATGAAGTTGGAATCAGTGGGTTTCCCATTCCGCCATATGTTTGTAGTAATAAAATATGCAAATATGAAGAAAATTCCAAGTGACTACATTCTTCGACGGTGGACTATTGGAGCCAAGGAACAAATTGAGCCTAATGAAGACAATATCACACATGAAGAAGATGACGTTGAATATGAAAATAGGAGAATAAGGGATCCGCAGGTTGTAATTTCGAAAGGGGCACTAAAGGGCAAAATTTCTTGAACTTACAGCAAATGTTGTGTTATAAAACATACTAGACGCATTTGTCCTAAAAATGCCAATTACAAATTTGTTGGGAAAGAACCATTGGATGATTTGAACTTGAATGAAGTTTATAGTACAAGCTCTCAGTATTCACCAAGTAACTCTCCCGAGGATATTGTTGGCAAAAACAACTCAGTATTAGTTTGTGAAAAACTAATGAGTGTCATGCCTAATTTTTACATTGATGGTGAAATATCAAAGGTAAATATCAATATTCTTATAACGTTTACAGCTTCATCAAATTCCTTCACAAAACAAAATATTATAGTATCAAATAATGGCTTCATTGAACATGCAGGTTGAATATACTGAAGAAGTGGAAAAACTTGATAAGAATCCTGAAATTGTTGATTGGTTTCCAAAGGAAGATTGGTGAAGAGTATCATATTATTGTTTTCAGTTGTAATCAAATTGTGTACGCATCATGCACATTGATTTGATTTGAAAACTCAAAACTAAGTTTATATTTTGCTCTATCCTCTAGAAGAAGAGGGGAAAAAAAAAAGATGGCGCTAGATTAAGCACTAGGCTAAGTCACGTGTTATGACGTGGGTATTTCTCCCAACAAAAAACCCAAATAAACTATTCATAATATAAATTATAATGAAATTTCTCAAAAATGTATTTAAGATGTCACTGACAAATCCCTAATTTAAATTCTGATTCATCGAACTCGCTCCTCGCAAGTTTTGCCACATACTTCAATCGCACTACTCGCATTTCATCAAACTGCATAGCATATAAAACAATTACTCGAATACCATTTCTCTACTAGACACAAGGGGATAATATTTTGTGCTTTAAAGTTTCTCACCGAAAACTTCATTTTGCTCCATGCACAATTATCAGATGCTTCAATATACTTCAAAATATACATTCCACAATCATGCCTATAGCATAAACGTGAACTTTATGAGCTCTAACAATATAATACGATTTATACGTAATTAACATCTCAAAATCCTACTTACGTATTTGGTTGCTTATGCATTACTGGGATTTGAAAATTAAAAATAGGCACATCTTCAAATAATCGACATAATCGAGGATGCTCTTCAAAAAACTTTGATACTTTCACTAACTATAATGAAATGACATTAGTATGAAATAATGTTTAGAAAGAGAATACCATTAACGATTACTATTCAATGTAAATAAATGCTAAAATTATTTCATTACCAGATCATATGTTAATGTAATTGCTTTATGTGATGGACCCAAGGAATCCAAATAATACCATTATTTCTCTATTATGTTAGCCACGGCTAATATCCAATGTTCCCTTTCCCCATCCAATAGGGGAATGTAAATCTTTATACACACATAAATTAGTAACAAATAATCAATGGAAAAAATAAACATAAGTATGGATTATATATGTTTTCATTTATATACCTGGTCGATATAATTAGTGTCAAAGGGGATATATGCATCAAGAGCATGATAATAACCAATGTGCTTTTTTGAAGGTGTCTTTTCATCACTGTCATCGACAAATGACATAATCACCTGCAAATATGATTTTATAAATTTCACAACAATTAAAATAGATGTTTACTTTTATTTGGTGTGCAAAAAATTTTAAAGTTCATTACCTGCAACATTATGAGCATACTCAATCCTTCCATCTCCGCCCTTAAATATAAATCGTATAAATATGTATCCATGCCCTATTCAATGCAAATTATGTTAGTTGGCAAAAACAAAGTAAAATATTGTATTATAAATTTTCACATAAACTATTTCTTCAGGCATATTAGTAAAATAATAATTTTTAAGTATGTTTGTACCCAATTTGATAGCCAAATGTCTGGGGAAAAAACGTAGCAAGTGAAATACATTGAAAGACAGTCTCTTTGAAACATTCTCATAAGCCACTACCTCCTTGTCTTTATAGTTAAACAACTTGTAACATATTTTTCCTTCTTTTGAAGTCAAAAGATGTAAACAATTTTTGTATGTATTGGTTACACCATGTAAGACAACATCATCCAATTTATACAAAATATCGTGGATGTCATCCAAATTTATACCCCGTAAAGAAAACAAGAAAAAAATATAATTAAAAATAATCTAAGAAAACATTCACAATTACACAAGACTATACCTACCACTTTTGTTGACTTCATTATTGCCGATGGCACTTTCTAATAGGGGTGTTCATCGGTCCAGGACCGGACCGGCTGGACCGAGGACCGAAAATTTGGCAAACCGTGGACCAAGGACCGGATCGTTCTGGAGTCAGTCCGGACCGGACCGGACCGACTCCAGAACGGTCCCGTGGCTGCATTGCTGATAGATTGTGAATTTGTGCCCAGGAATGACAATAAGATGTGAATCCCAGGCTTGTGAACAAGCTGTGTTTGAGTTCATTAATAATAGATTGTGAATTTGTGATTTTCTTATTCATCTATATGAATAATACTACCAAGTTTTGCATTTATAGGGAAAGCTTGGAAATGAACAAGAAATAGTAGTGATCGAAAAGGCCATCACAGAATTCGGGAGAGGGTATCACTGAGTTTAAAAACAAACTTACTCTGGTAGAAGAAATTCACAAATGAACAATCAGAAGCCACTAACCACATCAAATTCACAAAACCCTAGACCAAGTTCACAAAATCGGAAACCCTAGAATTGCAATTTTCAACCCTAACTAACACAATGAACGAATCCAAGCATGAAGCTGAAAATCGGAGACGAGAAGTAGAAGAAGAGCAGAAGACAGGTCAGCATATGAGCACAAAATTGGAAGAAGAGCCGAAGTAGAAGAACAGGAACTGAAGAAGAGCAGAAGAAGACCGAGAGAAGCTTACCTCCACCAAGCAGGAAGAAGGAGACGAGAAGGGCACCGCCTCACCGCCGGCCAGCGAGCGCCGAACGCCGACAACCGAGAAGGGCAGCAGAAGGCGACGGATGACGGTGTCCGGTGAGAAGGAGGAGCAGCAGGGCTCGAGGGCAGGGGATTGCGAATGAAGAACGAGAACGAGGCATTTAGATTTTAGGGAACTGATTCAGCCGTGGAAAAAAAAAAAAACAAAACAAAACAATGAAACCTGGTCCGGTCCGGTCCACGAGCCGGTCCACCCGGTCTTAGACCGGACCAGACCGAAGACCAAAAACTGGAAAGGATAGGACTGAGGACCGGACCGAAAAGCCTCGGTCCGGTCCGGTCCAGCCCGGTCCGATTCGGTCTCCGATATTAAGATTATTTTGCATAATTTAAACAAGTAAAATTAAAATCCTACACAAAATGAAAAAAAAAAAAAACATATTATATTAAGATTATTTTGCATTTATTTAGATGATCTTAATTATAGGAGGAAATATATTCACTGTTAATGACCTACCATTGTATGATCATTCCCCAATGACAAGCATCTCTGCTTATTCAGAGTTAAATAAATATTATATGAATCTTCCCAACTGTTGCTCTGTCGGGATGCACACTGCGATAGATCTTAAAATTTCACTACATCTTCTTTCCCCAACGCATGACACTTCCTCGTTCTCAACGTCTCAGCCGCTAACTTTGCACCCATCTCTTGCACTGACGACCTCAAATTTATATCTTTTCTTTTAAGAGTATAATGCTTTTGTATCTTTTCATTAGACTTTTTCTGCATTTTCTGTATGCGAGTATGCTTTTGTCATCATTTAGAGGAAGAGGGTTGTCCCTAATCCTGACTAATCCTTTGCTAAAGTAATTTTTACCAAAGCGCATGTCCTTTAAGGCGTCGGGAATCTCAAATTCAATTATCGGTGATTATTCATTGTTTTTAATATTAAGATCTAGTTTTCTCTTACTATCTTCAGCACTGGGCCAACCAATGTTTTGACTAGAAACATACATAAACGGAGAATTGCATGGTTGTTTTGATGTTTTCTTAGACGTATCACTGATTTGTGTGGTATTCGAAGTGGTGAATGGAATGTCAAATTTGTGTTTCAAATCGTCCCTTTTATTATGTTGATTAAAATAATCACTGCACATTGAATGCATAGTAAGCACCATGTTTTTAAAAGAATCAAGTTCGGTAGACACTTTGTTTTTAAAGGTATCGAGTTCATTATATAATTTCACAAAATTTTTGATGTAATTACATGGATAATTTGAATTCTCACTGGAAATCTTCTCATTAATCTACAACAAAAAATTTAACAAATTAACATAACACTTATGTCACACCATATCCAAGGAATGAAGATATCACTAACTCCTAATTCTAACTATTTTAAACTACAAAATTATCATCTTTAATGCTTTAAATGGTCAATTCCAAATAAAATTACCGAACAAACTATACACAAAAAAATATTTGCATATGTTAACACTAATCATGCAAAGGTACTCAATAATAGTTTTACAAAAGGAATAATTTAACTTAGAATGCTTGAAGTTACCTAATCAACTTTTCTTTCATCGTGCTCACCTGAACTCTTCAATGAAGAACTCATATTAGAGGTTTCCATGAGATTAACGTTCATATCTAATTGGAGGAGCATAGGTAGAATACTCATTAAATTTACATATGTGATGCGCTAGGGTTTATAAAAGGAGTCCAATAAACAAATAAACTTGACATTAGAGATTATTTAAGAAAAAAAATCAAATCAATGAGTAAGTTATCTCTTATAATTGGATTACGAATTTCTATTATTATATGAGAAATTTTGTTTCAAAAAAAAAAAAAAAACCAATGCAATTTTCCTTGACCACGCACAATTAATCAAAAAAAGGTGACACGCAATGTCTCAAACTCCACGAATTTGCCTTGACCACATACGAAAAAAGCAATTGCTCAAAATCGAACCTACAACATGGGATGCACACAAACATGACCAACCGCCCAGCCATGCCTACTTTTATGATTCTAAGTATCAATTCTATTATAAATACATTACAAATTGCAATCAAAAATTAAAAACAAAATCCTCCAAAACAGAATGTCAGGGGACCTTCAACGAACCCAACTGCCACCATTCTTCTCGTCGGAACAACTGTCAGCACTGACATCGCTGTCGGGATCTCCGCCGTCATGTTGTATGCTAGACATGAGAGAGAGGTCAGAGGACAGGCTGTTTCATACAACATAACTTCCACTATTTTCCGGCGACCTTCTTGCCGATAAAAATGGTGTTTGCCACAACGTCAAGCCCAGACATTGGTGATGAAACTAGTCCAAGGGAGAGGAAGAGAGGGGCTGGGAGTTGCCGGTCACTGTTGAAAAGAGAGATGTTATCTGTCGTTGTCGTCGGAAAATTGTTCTGCTTTTTTTTTTCCTTTGCAACTATGAAGTTTGTGTTTCCAATATAATTAATGAGTACCCAAACAATATCATGCAAAAATTATTTTTATCAACATTATCATATATTTTGTGATTTTTATAATTCATTTTAAATTATTTAATAACAAATATGAAATCAACGGTGAAAATCAATCAAAGACAAATGAACGCTTGAGATTGTTTTAATTGTGGTGGTCATCATATGGTGACAACCACTATAGCATTTTGCCTTTTTTATATGACAAACTAGTTTTTCAAAATTTAATCAAGCATATAACTTTTAAGAAAGGCCACAAAGAAAAGTTTGAAAATATAGGGAGTCAATTTTTTTTGTTTGGGCTCTATCACTTAAAATAAATTGCATTTGTAATTTATTTTTTGTTTATTTCTAAATGAAGTCATGGAGTAGTGTCAAACCAAATTTATAAGTTTGAAACTAAATCACATAGGTAACTTAAATTTTTTTAAAAAAAATTGTGCAATGACTGAAATTGCATTAAAAATTATTATTTCAATCAAAGCAAGAAATAAAATTAACTAAGAAAATGAATACATTTTAAAAGTAACTAAATTTGAAACAATAAGCTCAAAAGGTAGGGTGATATGTGGTGCACAATTGTTGATTCTTGGTTCACATTTTCCTTTTTTTCTAGTTTCAAGTTTTCTCCTTTTAAGAGAGACACCATGGAAAATCCATAAAGATCTTCAAAGAAGGGGAGGAGGGAGCCCTCAAAGTTATCTTTAAGTGTGCCGGAGAGGGAGAAATCAATGTTGAGCAATGATATATCCCCAAACAGTTATGTAATATTTGGTTGGATGTAATGTAATAATAATGTAATACAATCAACTTTGCATTGCAATTATAATTACTTAGTTTGTGGTAATTATAATTACAAGATAGCTCTTTTATTATAGTATTCTCATACAGCCAAACAAGGTAATGAAAACACTATTACAAACTTGATTATATTATAAGGTTGATTACATCTAACCAAACATTACATTAATGTGTTGGAATTATATGAGGGGACCTGATATGTGAGGAACTTTTCTTTTATGACTATTGTGTAGGACCATTTCTCTATTAGAGGTGCATTGGGTCTTTAGATACTTTGTTAAGGGTGTTTTATATATTATACAAAAAAAGTAAAATTGAGCTGGAGGCTTCAAAGTATTTTTTTTTTTTTGGGGGGGTCATGGGTGCTATGGAGTGGAGGGTTTGGGTGCTAAAGTGAAGCTCCCTCTAGTAGACAACCCATAGGCTGAGTATTATGTGAGAATAGAAAATTAGATATCAAATATAACTTTTGATCCACTAAAGATCAGCTCTTTTCGTTGGGAAACATAGGTTGCTAAATGGGTGAAATTGCTTGAGATTTGTAGAAGTAGGTTAAAATAAGTTAAAGTGGGTATTTTTTTGAAGTGGGTTGAAGTAGGTTGAAATGTGTTGAAGTAGGTTGAAGTGGGCTGAATGTTTTTTATATGATGGGTAGAAGTTAGTTAAAATAGTGGGAAGTGAGTTGAAGTTGGTTGAAGTGGGCATCTTTTTATTGAAATTGATGAAGTGAATTGAAGTGAGTTGAAGTTAATTAAAGTTGGTAAATTGAGATTTACTAACAAAAAGAGCAGGGCCTAAACAAGAAGTGGTGTCGGGATTGTGGTAATGCGTCACATTGTTTGTAGAGTACCATTGTTTGGATCCTGCTATGCACTTCTTTTTTCTTTTTCTTTTTTTTTGGTTATGATAAATCTCTATTTTTACTTGATTTCTCCCTCGATTCTACCCCATTTCCTCATTAATATTGTTGAATTTGTCCAAGGATTGAGTTGTTTTATTCATTTCCTCTCATGTTTATCTCATTTGAAAAAATCTTCTCCTTTTTAAGTAATTTGAAAGATTGGAGGATGCTCGTGGAAAGGATGAACAAGAGGGAAGCTTTGAGCCAAAGAAGAAGCAAGGAATAAGATAAGTACTACCAAGGCACCAAATGATCAAGCTAGTGATCAAGGTGGCCACTCGTGTCCAATCGCATGGGCATGCCAAATTAGTAAAAATGGCTAAAAGTCATGAGCTTGACTTAGGCAGCCATGTCAAACAGCATGACCATGGCAGCCTCTCAGCATTCTGAAAGACGGGACTTTGGGAGAAATATGTTTTCTTTTGTGTTCCCATCACTGTGTCATCATATATATACAAAGGTAGCAATATATACTGGGCTGCGAGACCTTCTCGGTTTACAAAATATGGAAGCCTAAATATATACACTTTCCTAAGTTAACAAAAGTATCAAAGATAATATCCAAATAATATAATTGCATGCTAATACTCCTCCTTAAGTTGGAGCGTGAAGACTCGAAATGCCCAACTTGCCAAGAAGATGGTGAAATTGTCTTTGCCCCAAAGCCTTAGTGAACAAATCAGCAGGTTGGTCTGTAGTAGAAACATAGCGAGTAACAAGTTCCTAGAGATGATACGTTCTCGGATAAAATGGCAGCCAATCTCAATGTGCTTGGTACGCTCATGAAAGACTGGATTAGCTACAATATGCAACGCGGCTTGATTGTCACACTACAACTGGGTTGTAGGAATAGGGATATGAAGAGACCGAAGTAAATTGCGAATCCAAACAGCTTCACTAGTTGCATTAGCCATGGCGCGATACTCAGCTTTAGCAGAAGATCGACATACTGTAGGTTGCTTCTTGGTTTTCCACGATATATGACCAGTTCCAAGTAAGACACAATAACCTGTAATGGAATGCCAAGTCATAGGACAATTGGCCCAATCAGAATCACAATAAACATAAAGACTGAGATCATTTGTCAACGGCAAGAGAATGCCCTGCCCGGGAGAGGCCTTGAGATTCGCATGGCAGCATCCCAGTGACCTTGTCGAGGGTCTTGCATAAATTGGCTCAGGATATGGGCGGCATAGGTGATGTCTCGTCGAGTGATTGTGAGATAGATGAGTCGTCCAATAAGCCATCGATAACGCCCAGAATCAAGAATTGGATCACCGATATCAGACAAGAGCTTGTGCTGTTGTTCCATAGGGAACATACTCAATTTGGACCCTAGCATACCTGTTTCAGTGAGAATATCAAGAGTGTACTTCCTTTGACATAAAAATAGTCCAACAAGACCCCAAGCCACCTCGATGCCAAGAAAATATTTTAAGGAACCCAAACCTTTTAGCTTAAAACACTGGTGTAGGTACTCCTTGAAAGTAACACAATAGCGGGGATCATTCCCTGTAAGAACTAAATCATCAACATAAATTAGAAGAAGAAAGATGTTACCCCGCTTGAAGGTAAACAAAGAGTGATCCAAAGGTGATTGTTGAAATGCATATGCCCACAGTGCGGAGACAAGCTTGAAAAACCATTGCTGAGGTGCCTGTCGGAGACCATAGAGAGACTTGTTAAGTTTGCAAACTACATTAGGTTGAGTATTGTGAAAGCCAAGGGGAAGTTTCATGTAAATATCTTCCTTAAGGTCTCCATGTAAAAATGCATTATGAACATCCATTTGGTGCAAACTCCATCCTTTAGCAGCTGCTATAGTCAATAGAGTGCGAACCGTAACCATTTTTGCTACCTGGGCAAATGTTTCATTGAAGTGCTCCCTCTCTACCTGATGATTACCCAATGTCACTAATCGAGCTTCGAAACGCTCGATAGACCCATCGGCAGTGTATTTAATTTTATACACCCACTTGCAACCAAGCGCCTTTTTTCCCGGAGGTAAGGGTTAAAGTTCCCAAGTGTTGTTATCCTCAAGAGCGGAAATTTCCTTAGCCATTGCCTCACGCCATCGAGAATCCCGAACTGCGTGAGAGAAAGGATCACGGCTCATCCCCAAAAGTGATGGCCGCCAAATATGCCCAATGAGAAGCAGAAACCTTATCATAATGGATAAAATGAGATAAAGGGTGAGGAGTACCTAAAGATGTGTCATGGAGAGGGGGTGAGTTAGGGGTGTCTGAGGTGATGGCATGGCAAACATAATCACAAAGATGTGCCGGGGGTTGGCGATCGCGTCGAGGACAAGATAATTGAGCAGAGTCAAAATCAGAGGTAACCTCCCCAGAGCTACTGATGGTAACAATGGGCCCAGTTGATTGAGCCATGGTTTCATCCACAGAATCAACGGGCGGTGAAATATGAGGCAAAGGTACTGGGTCACCAGTATCGGGCTCGGTGAGGGGAGGCGCGTCTGGAAGTTGAGGAGTATGGGTAGTGGCCTCTGTTGGGGCAGTGCTGTTGGAATGGGGTATCTCAGTGGACTCCCCGGTATGGAGAGTATCAATTGTGGGATTATAGGAGTTTGGGCCAAGATGGAGAGGCCCCTGAAAGAGTTGAGCTATAGGAGTGGTATTAGAGAGAGGAGAGTTGGATGTGGCAAAAGGATAAATGTCCTCATAGAAAACCACATCTCGTGACACAAAAATGCGTTCATGTTCAAGATCAAACACACGCCACCCCTTTTGCCCTGACAGATATCATATAAACATGCATCTTGTAGTGCGAGCATCAAATTTATCCCTAATATGATCATGGGTGTGGACATAGCACAAACAACCAAATACGCCCAAATGTGTGTAAGAAGGTTTTTTCCCAAACAAAATCTCATAAGGGCTGTTCATGCGATGTAGCTTACTAGGGATTGGTTTATAAGATACACTACCGCAAGGACACATTCTCCCCAAAAACGAATGGTTAAGGATGCTTGAAACCTAAGGGCTCTAGCAACATTTAGAAGATGTCGATTTTTCCATTCAACCTGACCATTCTGTTGGGATATATCCAAGGATGAAGTTTCATAAAGCATTCCCCATTTAAGGAAATAACTTTGCAATTCACCTTTAGTAAACTCTGTCTCATTGTCACTATGTGCCCTTTTAACATGATACCCAACTTGAGTTTTCACCATACAGCAAAAATCCACAATACATTCACATGCCTTCGACTTATCTCTAAGCAAGCAAACCCAAGTTGCTCGACTAAAATCATCCACAATACTCAAAAAATAATGACAACTGGATAAAGATGGGGTATGATAATGTCCCCACAAATCACAATGCACCAAGTCAAAAGGATTACTTGCTCTTAATTCACTAAAAGAAAAATCGTTCCGTGTTTGTTTTGCCTTATGGCATATGTCCCAACAATTCAATGTTTCTTTATTCAACTTAAAATCACAAAGCATAGATAATGGAGCCAGACTACCATATGAGGGATGTCCTAAGCGTTGATGCCATCATGCTTGATCAACCTTCTTAACTGCAGCAAAAGTCATTCCATCACGTATAAACCTCAAGTAGTATACCCCGTTCCCTGGATCACCCATTCCAATCAGCATCTTCGAGGTGAGATCTTGAACAACACAAAAATTAGGTCCATAAAATACCATACAATTTTCATCTATGGCCAATTTTTGAGCGGAGACAAGGTTGTACTTAAAAGTCGACGTGTACAATACATCCTTTAACCAAATATCGGGTCCAAGTTGGACCATACCAATCTGTTGCACTTTGATTTGTCGTCCATCAAGTTGAGAAATAATGATAGGTACAGACAAATTATAAATGTGTGAAAAGGCAGCGTAATTGGGCGTCATATGATGTAAGGCACCGGAGTCTAACACCCACTGTATAGATCTAGTGTGAAGGCACTTACCACTTATCTTCTCTACCATTTCTTGATTTTGTCTTTCTTTAAATAATGCAAACAGTTGGTCCACCTGGGATTGAGTGAACCCAGCGAATCCCATTTCCTAACTTACCCCACGGCTACTGCCTCCTCGTTCTCCCCCACATTCTTCCATCTTCAGTCCACCACAAGCTAGATCTGGGACCATGGGCGCATAATTGAAACTCCCACCTCAATAGCCGCCACCACCGCTGGTTCCGTTCGCCACCATCCCATCGCTTAGTGCGATTCCTCTGCTCTTATCGTTGCCCCTGTTTTTGAAGTTTGCCGGCGACCTGTTACGATCACCGCTATGCCCACGATTCGAGCGCCTGGTTCCCTAATTCGCCAGGTACCCAACTAGTTCATAATATTGCTGTCGCTCATGGCCCCTCGTTTGGTAGTGGGAGCATCAAGGTCGATTCTAAACTTGACGACTTTACGGCATCACCTTGAAGGAAGCTCCTTCTATGGCCGGCCGTGCTTCAGTTATCTCGGTGAACTGCAATTGTCTTTCCTCACGAACAACAGCTGCATATACCCGGTTCAGATTTGGAAGCGGTTCCTGGGACAGGATGTTCGAACGAATGGTGTTTAATTTTCTGTGATCGAGTCCCATCAAAAATTAGTGAACACATTCTCATTCAAGCATCGAAGTTACTGCCTTTCGGCACTCACAAGTACAAGTGCAATTTGGCAAAATCTTGTATGTACCAAGTTCATCCCACAACGCTTTCAGTTTTGTAAAGTACTCAATCACTGAGAGATGTTCTTGTCCAACCAGAGACACCTCTTTTTTCAGTTGATGGATTCGAACTGAGTTGCCTTGCGAATACCTTTCTTCAAGGTCGACCCAAATTACTCAGGCTGTGCTTACGTATGCTACAGATCCATGAAGATTTTTGCCTATCACATTATAGAGCCAAGCCATTACCATTGAATCACACTTTTCCCAGGCATGAACTTCTGGGCTTGTTTTTGCTGGTTTTGTTATCGCTCCATTCACAAATCCAAGTTTATTCTTGGATATGAGAGCATTGATAACAAGGTGAGACCAATCCCGTAATCGTCTCCATTAAGTAACACTGGACCAATAATGTAGCCAGGATGATCTGAACTATTTAGGTAATAGGGTGATTGAGGGTCATTGTAGCTGACTGTTTGAGTTTCTTTCTTTTGAATGTCTTCCTTGTCACCCATTGTTGATTTTGATTTCAGCTCTGATACCATTAAAGATGGGACTTTGGGATAAATATGCTTTCTTATGTGCTCCCATCACTGTGTTATCATATATATTCAAAGGTAGCAATATTTACAGGGCTGCGAGATCTTCTCAGTTTACAAAATATGGAAGGCTAAATATATACACTTTCCTAAGTTAACAAAAGTATCAAAGACAAAGTCCGCATAATATAATTGCATCCTAATAATTTCCTTAGCAGTTCCAAGAAGTTGAAATGGGTACCAGTGCCACAAGGAACAGGGTATGTCAAACACTAATTTTCGTACACTTTTACGCAACACAAGCACTTGTGCCAGGTAGCACACTCATGTCAGCGTCCTTAGTAACGACTATTTAATTAGGTGGGGTTTAGGTTAAGTTTGTAATCAGTAAAAGTTCGCTCTCCCTTATCACTCATGGTCATGAGTTTGTGAATTTGTTGACGTGATTACATTCGTGATTAGAGGCTAGAAAACTCAATTAAGGTAGCAATTGGTCCCTATTGTGCTTAAATAATCATGATTTAGCCTTGTTGAACTTGTTTCATGCATGGGAATTGGAATTTCACTTAGCTTACCACATGTTTGATGAAAGGTTTCAAAGACCCTTCATTTATATTCTTATTGGGTTTAGCAGAGCATTGAAAGTTGACAGCCTTATCTAACATGGTTAAGTGGATGATTATACATTTGATATGAAAATAATTAGAATCTTAATCACCTTTTAATAATTATTTATCATGTAATTTTTTTATTATTAGTCCCATGAAAATATGTGATTAAGCTTATTAGATTAGTCTTTGTCTCTTGAGAGAGGGAGGAGATTAGCTTTAATTTGCAATCCAACCATTCTAGATGCATGCATGAGCAAGTTGTGAGGAGTTAATAATTCATTGGTAGGCATAACAGTGCAGCTAATCCAAACCTAAGACTATTAATGTATGATTCTCATATCATATTCTTAGTGCTCAGGTATTGTGGAAGTTGCATTAATATGTGACTCTGGCTAATTGAATTAGAGATGTATTTAAATTGTTCTTTTTCTTAAATGTGTTATTTAAAAATTAGGGATGGAATTAGAGATGAATTTAACTTAATTAAGCTGTATTTTATGGATTCGAATTAGAAGGAATTGAATTTGATTGACCTGAATTATGCTAATGTAGGATGCTCGGACTTGAACTATGTTAATTAATTAATATACTTTGGAAGTAATGTAATATGCTAGCTTATCTTTTTTAATTTGATTCAATTATTCATAAATAGGACTTTAATTACATTTACATATCTAGAAGTTAGATACAGAGGTGAGTTTGATTGATTCAATGATTTAGTATTGTGTAGGCACCACGATCCAGGAAGCCATCTTGAGTACAGTCCTCCACAGAATGATCGGACTCATTTGTTCGGTGTTTGATATTGAATTAAAAAAAATTTTTAGCAAAAGGCGCATATTATAGCAAGATTATAGGTCCAACCTAGTGAGTTGGACCCTAGATCTGATCTAGAAATTCCATCAGGTTCCTAGACTAGAGCCTGATCCGGCTCCCTTGATTGGATCCTGGTATTAACCATTAGCCTGGCCAGGAATCTAGCTTGTAGGTCTGAACTAGGAATCCAGCCAGATTCTTGAGCCAGGATTGAGTCCGAATCCTGGTCTAGATAGTTTTACTGTCAGGATCCCTAATTAATTTGCCCAATTCATGAAAAATAAATTAAAAGGAAAAGAAAATAAAATAAAAAAGTACGAAATTTTAATTAATAGAGCCATCAGTGAGTTTTAGGAAAACTTAAAAACCAAATCAACTCTTCAAAACGAACCATAAACCAATAAGGATAGACGAAAGTGACAGCCAGTTCACTTCAAAAAAAGTTTTTGAAAGACGCCCGATCAATTCCTACTATGGGGATTATCTTGACTTCATAGGCTCGAGCCGAGAATCTAAATTCGGGGGTAAAGGTATGGTGACATGATGAAGTGCATCACATCACCGCCGTCATCACTGATGGTTTCTACTAATTAATACAAAAAGTTAGATCTTAATTATACTATCAAACAGCCATGTAGCATATTAGTATCAATGATATCAAATAATATAGACCAAAGTGCAATGTCATGTCCAGAAAATTCATAGAAATAAAGCAAATAATTACAACGGGCGCAAACAAGGCCAAGTAAAGTTTACATCTTTGCCAAATCTGCGATCAAATAGAATAAAGAGAAAGAAGGTAAAATGTAAGAGAGAAAGTTCTGATTACACTCTCATCATAACCCATCTGATTTACCTGGGGACCCAGTAAAGTGATGTCTTCTAATAAGTGATCTAATTCTCTGTCAATGTGTAAAATATTTTACACTTTGATGTAAAATATGCCTTCTAATGAGTGATCTAATTTCTTGGTACTCTTCTTGATGGAAATTTGATGCCCCTCACCATAACAGGTAGCCCCCTTTTTATAGTAGTTGACGATATAATAGGTTTAAAGAAAGGAGACCTAGTCCTAATCCCATTAGATATAATTTATTAACTGATCACCGTTTAGGCAGATAAGAGCTCGGGGCCAAAAAAGGGAATCGGCTGAGTTTTGCCTGGGTCAAGCCCATTGGGTCATCTTCTCTCACTTTCGCTTTTCCTTTTTTCATTTTAGACTCAATTTTTTAAAAATTATCTACTAGGGCCCCAAACACTGAGGTTGGGTAATAATTTTCATAATGGGATAATTAGAATGAGATGCCATTTTTTAGGCATCTACGAGTTGAATTTTAAAGCTTGAAATAGAATTCGTGAATTGCAGGTTTAGCTTGTTTGCATATTAGAGATTGTATAAATTAGTTGGTAAGTTATGTCAAAATAAGTATAAATTGAGTTATGTTGGGTTTTGGCCCAATTTGCACTCCACATCCCATGGTAGACGGCGACTGTTTAGCTGTGGCGGTTGGGGTTTCTAGCGGGTTCCTCACTCATCCTTACCCTTTACAAAGGACGCACCTCCTATCTTCTCAACAGACCAACAGAAATACCATTTCAATATTTAGTTCCACTTTCCTAGATTTGTGAGAGAGCGTTATAGAGCGTTTTGTAATCTCTAATCGATCTTCCTGTTAGAACACATCATTCTAAGATTGATCCTGTACTCCCATTCTCTATAGTGGATTTGTGACTCATCGTCATCCGTGTTTTTCTCCTATTTTAGGTTTCCACGTAATCCCTGGTGCTGTTTTGTTCTAGTTTCCCTTATCTTGCTTTTATTATCATTCTTGTGATTACTTTATTGTTCATTCAATTCTAACCGATTCTAACAAGTGATGTCAGAGCAGCGTTTAGGATGTCTTCAATCATAAAGGTTGATATTCAAAAGTTTGATAGAGAGATTAGTTTCAAGCTCTGGAAGGTGCAAATGAGAGCGGTTCTAATTCAACATGGGTTGTGGAGGGTTCTCTCAGGACCTCATATGAAACCCAGTATGATGACAGAAGAACAATGGGCGGAACAGAAGAAGAAGAAGCATAGTTCTTTGACGGACGACGAATGGGAAGAACTGGAGGAGAAGGCACTTTCGGCTATACAGTTGTGCTTGGCTCCACATGCCTTACGAGAGGTGCTTTATAAGATAACTGCAGTGGGTCTTTGGGTTTGGCTGGAGGAACTCTACATGATGAAGAATCTCACTAATAAGATCCGATTAAAGGAAAGGTTGTACACTTTCAAGATGGCAGAAAGTACTCCTGTTCAAAAACTTCTAAACGATTTTAATTCGATTACTATCGATCTTGAAAATTTAGATGTGAAAATTGAGGATGAGGATAAGGCTATATTGTTAGTTGTTTCTTTGCCCTCCTCCTATAAACACTTCAAGGAAATTTTGTTGTATGGCAACAACAACACTTTATCTTTTGAGGATCTTAAGTCTAACTTACTATCAAAAGAAAAGTTTGATCTTGAAGTACGTTCTGATGACAAAGCAGGTTTGTTTATAAGAGGAAGATCCTCTGAAAAGTAGGGTACAAATAGGAGAAATTCTAGATCGAGGTCGAAGAGCCGTAAATCCGACAAATTCTGCAAATACTGTAGAAAATCAGGGTATCTGATTGCGGAATGTTACAAACTAAAGAAGAAAAAGGAACGGGAAGAGAAGAGCAGTCAGTCTGCTGAAGCTATAGTTGTTGATTCTGGGTCGAATGATGATGTCTTACTAGTCACCACAACTAACAGCAGAGGTGCCACTGAATGGGTTATGGATTCCGACTGCACCTATCATATGTGTCCCCACAGGAACTGGTTTCCAACATATGAACTGCTGGATTCAGGTGTCATTCTTATAGGCAATAACGCCCAATGCAATGTCGTAGGTATTGGCACTATTCAGATCAAGACCCATAACGGTGTATTGAAGACTCTTTCCAATGTCCGTCACATTCCTGACCTGAAGTGCGACCGTATTTCACTTGGCACCCTCGAATCCAAAGGATGCAAGTATTCTGCTGACGGTGGAGTCTTGAAGATCTCCAAGGGTGCACTGGTTCATATGAAAGAAGTAAGACATAGGAGTCTCTACATACTCTGAGGTTCCATAGTGACTGGTTCTGCTACAGTCATCACCTCTCATTCGAAGCAGATTCTACTCAATTGTGGCATGCTCGCTTGGGCCACATGAGTGAAAAGGGAATGACAATTCTAAGCAAACGAGGTCTACTTGGCAGCAAAGGTACAGGAAAACTTGATTTTTGCGATCCATTGTGTTTTTGGAAAACAAAAGAGAGTTAATTTTTCTACTGCTACTCACCGTACTAAAGGTACCCTTGATTATATACATTCTAACTTGTGGGGTTCGTCTAGAATTCTTTCTATTGGAGGAAAACAGTATATGCTAACCTTTGTAGATAATTTTTCTCGAAGAGTCTGGGTTTATTTTTTGAGGCAGAAAACGAAACTTTTCCCATGTTCAAGAAATTCAAAACCCTCGTAGAGAACCAGACTGGGAGAAAGATAAAGAAACTTAGGACTGACAATGGTCTTGAGTTATGTAAGTATGATTTCAACAAGTTATGCGCCACTCAGGGTATCACCAGACATATGACCCTAGTAGGAAAGCCTCAGTAAAATAGAGTCACAGAACGTATTGATCGGACTCTACTTGAAAGAGCTCGCTGTATGCTCTCCAACGCCAAGTTGTGGCATTGTCATGATTTATAGGAAGAGGCTGTTTCAACGGCCTGTTATTTGGTGAACCGTTCTCCACACTCCTCTATTGACTTCAAAATTCTAGAATAAGTCTGGTCAGGTAATCCTGTTGACTATTTTATTTTGTGAGTATTTGGATGTTCCGCTTATGCACATGTTAACAATGGGAAGTTAGCTCCTCGGGCTGTCAAGTGCATGCTTCTAGGTTATACATCTGAATCTAATGGCTTGTTTGGTTCTATGTAATCGAAGTGATGCAATCAAAATGGTAACGGTGATTCCATTACTATGTTTGGTTATCATTAAAGAATGTAATCAAGATTGATCATATTTACCTCAATCTATGTAATTACAATTACTTGACTTTTCCTAAAAAATTGTGATTGCATACCTTTGAATCAAAGTCTATCCAACTATAAATTATTATATTTGAGAACTTTCTCTCTCTTCTCTCCATTTTCTCTCCTCTACTTCCCTTCTCTTATTACTTTGATACCATTTTTTTAAAGGTTTGAAGCCCCATTCACCCCTCTCTCTCCTCTCCATATTAGATAAAGTTTAACATAAACCATAGTCGTATTATTGTAATTGCATTTTTGTACGTTCTATATATCATCTCTCTCTCTCTCTCTCTCTCTCACATCATCATCATCATCGTCGTCTTATCTCTACTTGATAAACTTGAACAATGTTACACTATTGTAATCTAGAAGAAATAGAGTGAAGTAAATCTCATGTGAAACATCATAATCATGGTGATAAAATATGAGATGATAGTTGTTAACAATGCTACAAATAATTAAAATAGGCAAAAATAAAATGCGAACTGAATTACAAGTACTTCACATCACATGTAAAATTAAACATTATTTGTAGATGAATTCATTTCATAACACTTGTAAAAACTTTGCAGCCAAATATTGCAATGCAATTATTATCCCATTCCATTACACTAACAATTGCATTACATGGTTGATTTCATTGCATAGTAATTGCATTACTTTTAACCAAACGCTACATAAAGGATACCGACTGTGGTGTCCTGACTCCAAGAAGGTCATTTAAAGTCGGGATATAACCTTCAATGAAATTATTATGTTTTCACCTGGGAAAGAGTCTGTTTCTACAGGTAATCAGGAAGATGTCAGTGAGAAGATGGAATATTGAGATTCCTACGAAGGTCCTCAAGGTGGAGACACATTGCTTCATTCTAGTAGTGAGGTCTAATCTGAGGAAGTCAATCCCAACATTCCAAGTCCAGAACCGCAGGCCACAGATACTTACTTTCTTACTCGTGACAGACCATGAAGTGTTAAATTTTACATCAATTGGGCAATTAACACAAAGTCATGTATATAAGCTCAAATGAGGTTCCAACCCAAAACCAATTGGCAATGGGTGGAGTAACTCACAAGCTTACAAACATGCTCAAACCCTTTAATTTTATCGATGTGGGACAAGATCAACTTTCATATCTTTGTATTTCATCAATGTGGGACAATGCCCACTTTTCATACTCCAACACGCTCCCTCACGTGTGGGCTACTAACAAGGCCCAACACATGCACACAATTTTAATCAAATGAGGACGATGGCAAATCAAGATCGAACAACCCGCTCTGATACCATGTTAAATTTTACATCAATTGGGCAATTAGCAAAGAGTCATGTATATAAGCTCAAATGAGGTTCCAACCCAAAACCAATTGACAATGGGTGAGATAACTCACAAGCTTATAAATATGCTCAAACCCTTTAATTTTATCAATATGAGGCAACACCCACTTTCATATCTTTGCATTTCATTAATATGGAACAATACTCACTTTTCATACTCTAACACGAAGAACCATCAGGAAGCCTGCATGTTACTCAGTTGATGATGAGAATGGGTTGATTGCTTGTGCACTGGCCATTGCACAGGAGATACCTGAAGGCGTTGAGCCTTCCTCATATTCTGAAGCTATTTCCTATCCCAACTTCTCAAACTGGCTTATGGCTATGCAGGAAGAGATGGAGAGTCTGTACAAGAATGAGACTTGGGGGTTATGTGATCTGCCGAAAGGTCATTGTGCTCTAACTGCCAAGTGAATCTACCAGCGAAAAGAGGGCATTTCCGGCATTGAAGATGCAATGTGGAAAGCACGACTGGTTGTTCAAGGTTACGACCAGAAGGAATTTAATGAAGTCTTTTCTCCTATAGTACGTCATACCTCCATTAGAGTGCTGCTTGCTTTTGTTGCTTTATTTGACTTGGAATTCGAGCAACTTGATGTCAAAACCGTATACCTTCATGGTAAGTTGGAGCATGAAATTTATATGAGGTAACCTGAAGGATTTGTTGTTCCTGGTAAGGAACACAGTGTGCGTCGACTGAAGAAGTCCTTGTATGGACTTAAGCAAGCCCTCGGGCAATGGTACAAATGATTTGAAGCATTCATGATAGGGCAAGGCTACACATGATGTCACTATGACAATTGTGTATATTTTCAACAATCTGGTGGTTCCTTCATTTATCTGTTGCTGTGTGTTGACGATATGGTCATTGCTTCCAAGGATAAGTCCTTGATCGACAAGTTGAAATCTCAATTTAGTGATGAGTTTGAGATAACGGATCTAGGCGCAGCCAAGACGATACTCGACATGGAGATTCACAAGGATTGAAAGACCGGCAAACTATACCTATCTCAAAATAAGTACCTTGAGAAAGTCCTTGTTAGGTTGAATATGGATAACTGTAAATCAGTATCCAATCCTCTAGCTGCACATATCAAACTTTCAGCCAAGTCCTATCCTAAGTGTGAAGAGGAGATAGAGAGAGTGTCTCACATTCTCTATTCTGGTGCAGTTGGAAGTCTCATGTATGCTATGGTCTGCACTAAACCTGACTTAGCCTATGCGGTTAGCATGGTGAGCTACTATATGCACAATCTTGGTGAAGATTATTAGGAGGCTGTAAAATAGATCCTTTGATATGTGAAGGGTTCTCTTGACAAATGTTTGGTGTTTGACAAATCCAAGACTGCAACCTATGATGTTGTAGGTTTCTTTGATTCTGATTATGGTGGAGATCTTGATCGTAGGCACTCTATTTCTGATTATATTTTCACCCTATGTGTGGGTGCAATCTCATGGAAGGCATCACTACAATCTATTGCAGCTTTATCCACTACTGAGGCTAAATATATTGCTGCAACTGAGGGTGTCAAAGAAGCTACATGGTTGAGAGGCCTCATCACTGGGCTTGGAGTTTCATAAGGTGTTACTACTATATTTTCAGATAGCCAGAGTACTATTCATCTCACCAAAAATGATGCCTACCATTCAAAGATCAAGCATATCAGTGTCAAGTACGGCTTAATCAGAGAAACTATTGTTGTAGGAGATGTTACGGTGAAGAGAGTTTATACCTCAAAGAATCATGCAGATATGCTCACCAACTCTTTTCCTATTGCTAAGTTCCAGCATTGCCTAGACTTAGTTGGCATTCAATGCCTTTGATTACCCTTTGGGGTCCCTTAGACAATGTGGTTGTCCTAGCGTTGATGAAAATTGGTCCAAGGTGGAGATTGTTGGGTTTTGGCCCAATTTGCACTCCACAGCCTATAATGGACAGCGGCTGTTTAGCTGTAGCGGTTAGGATTTCTAGCGGGTTCCTCACTCATCCTATCCCTTCGTAAAGGGCACGCCTCCTACCTTCTCAACACACCAACAGAAATACCATTCGAGTATTCAGTTCCATTTTTCTAGATTTGTGAGAGAGCATTATAGAGTATTTTATAATCTCTAATCGATCTTCCTGTTAGAATGTATCATTCTAAAATCAATCCTGTACTCCTCTCCTCTATAGTGGATTTGCGACTCATCGTCGTTCGTGGTTTTCTCCCGTTTTGGGTTTCCACGTAATCCCTGGTGTTGTTTTGTTCTAGTTTCCCTTATCATGTTTTTATTATTGTTCTTGTGATTACTTTGTTGTTCATTCATTTCTAACCGATCCTAACAAGTTATGTCAAAGCTTTCATTTCTAACCGATCCTAACAAGTTATGTCAAAGCTAATTAGATAAACTATTCAACTACATATATGTTTTTAAGCTAAAAATGGAGAGATTTTTCAGAAGGGTAAATGTGCAATCGAATAAGTCTTTTCTTCAAAAACTAGCTCGAGTGTATGCACTCCTATATGACATCTAAGCAATTAGATATTAAAATATAAAATATATGATAAATACACCCAAAAAATATATATATAATAAATATGGGAGCACGTGCTCCCGGGTGTACATAATAATTTGTCTAGACAAAAAGCATTCCACTAAAAATTCCGAAATTTGAAATCCCACCATGCCATCTCAACAAAAGTTTCATATTTTAAAACTTATATTCCTTCAGTTCTCCAACTCATAGAATTTTATTTTGAATTATTTCAATAAAATATTTATCATGAATCCACCCCGTACACAGCAGTTTTTTAACCAATTAAATAATATTTTTTTAAGGCAAAAAAAACAAAAAATAGAAAAATCGAAAAATGATTAAAAAAAACTGGAACGCATGATGGAACTGGTAGACATTCCACCATGTGTTCCTTTTCAAGCGTTCCATGCACTGGAAATAAGCAAATGGAACTGTGGAATTTGCACTCAACCACCATGTAAGAATGCTAATTTTATATCACACATTTGTTAGGCTCCGCACTCACTGAAAATCATGAATTCGCCATCGACCCAACCCAATAAGCATCCTAGATCCATTCCACTTTAGTAGTATGAGGGGTTTTTTTTTTTTTTTTTTTTTTTTTGGTTACAATTGTTCTTAGCTCAAATTATACAACTACTAGTGGGCGAAAAGTTTAGACGTTTACCCTATCCTCCCCCCTTGTCTTTCTACCCTCTTTCCTGAAACGGTAAGCATGCAAACCTTAGACAAAGGGTCCTACATACTTGGAGAGTCTTAGATTATCATACATAATGATAAATCTTGAAAAAGTCATGCAAAGAAATAGTAAACCAACAAAATAGAGAAATAAAATCTGAACTAGCCTTAGTTGTCCAATTATAGCTGCTAAAATGCTTTCCCTAAAAATATGGTTAATGATGGCTTGACTAAAAAGTCACGTAAATGTTTGGATATCTTCAATGAGGGGTTGAATCAATTAGTGAGGCTGAATGTGGAGATTATGAGATAGCACCGTGCATAGAGATGATACACAAATAGGGAGATAAATAATAGCTTTATTGCCAACCAACATCGATTGGTTCAAGTGAGTTGACACTTGCTCCCCTTAATTAGGGTCTCGAGAATAGTTCGACTGAAATAAAATGGAAGGTCCAAGATCCAAAAAAATAATACCCTTATTGGCTTCCTATATAGGTTTATAAACCCACAAACTTTTGATTAATAAATACGAGTAAGAAACGGCAGAGATGCATTCTGAATCTAGTGGATTCACTTATCCTCAAAGCCTAATTGTGAAGACATTCAAATATGAAGTCCATTGTAGAGTCGTTAAAGTTGTTCCCCTCAAAAGATGCACCTTTAGTCATCCATCCCTAAAAGCCATTTTATCAAATCACTGAAGCTAATTTCTAACCATTCACTGATGCACCTTTTCTTTGGTGTGTTTGAAGAGACTATAAAATTTTGGTTAGTTTCACCTGTAAACCCCTACCTACATACTATGCAAACGTCATGGGCATATCTACCCTATTGGGAGGGGTGTCAATGGACACCCCTCATCTAAAAAAAAATTTAACCAACTATTATAAATGGGATTAGATTACTAAATGTGGACACTCCTAAATTAGGTTCAAAAAATTATAAATATACTTTAAATATATTCAACCCACACATTAAAATTTTTAATTTCTTTAAATATTAAAAGTACAGTTACAAGTTATAATTTGATAGAAAAGTAAAACTAAATTAAATGCATCCAAGCTCAAATTTCTGACTTTGTCTTCCCTTCTTTGGAGTTTAGGTTTTTATTTAATCTAATTCTAATCTCTTTAATTTTCATTTTTTGTTATTATTTATTTTTTTGATTGTTTAGTTGCAATATGCGCATGATGCATATTTTTCTTTAACTTGGCCCTAATTATTGATTTGAGCTTCATACTACTTTTTTTTCCCTTTTGATGTGATTAACAGTTTTAGATTGCTTATTTGTAGTTGCATTTTATGTTTGACATGTTCACTTCTATCTCAATCTTTTTTGATTTTATTGCTTGATGCTGATGATATGTCCTCTGTAGCCAATAATTTTAGTAAATGCTATATAATCGTAACATTCTACGATTTCAACTTAATTTATATATGAAAACTCAAAATATGAAAAACTACAAAATGTAATAGGAGAGGTACCATAACTTTTTTTTTTTTTTGTGGAGGGGGTAGAAAAATGGGGTATATTATTATTGATTGTCAACTTCCACTAATGTAGAAATATGAGACGGAACGTTGGGGAAAAAAAAAAAGAATGTCTGTACAAAATAGACTAACATAATATGTATCATAAAATTTTTTTGATACTGTACAGCAGTAATGACATTAATAAAGAGACAATCTTATTTTAAACATTTTGATCCGCCACTGTCAAGCATAGTGTCTAAAAATGCTATGAGAAATTAAATTTGCGTTGAAAAAACATACTAAAAATATACCGACATACTCTGATTAGTGCAGTCATTAAAGGATAATCCAATGGTTCACCCATCTTTCAATAGGAAGGTGTCAACCCCTTCCCCTTGTCCCCTCTTCCCTCTTCCCTCGCCCACGTCTTCTCATGAGAGACAGGCCCCTATGAAGACTTACAAGAAGAGAACAAAATAAAACGAAGTTGTAATTGTTATTGTTCATTGTAATTTTGGTCATTAAAGCCCATTTGTTTTTACAATTGTTATTTTCCATTTAATAACAATACATCATACTCACGTAAATTCACTATTCATTTTGTTAGTGAATTTAGAATGGTTGTAACCCTATCTATCGGACTGCATATCAAAAACTCTCTTTATACAAAGTAGCGTCAAAGTTCTGTGACACAAAATTATTCATTGTATAAATATATATTAAGTTTCGTACGAAAGATAACGCAATGCTAAATAACAAGAAACCGTTGTGAGGATTCCCTCCACGTTACAACACAACGACAAACAAACATAAGAGAGGGAACGAGAGAAGAGGAGTTCCCCATGAATAAATTTTTGGCGCCCCTGTTTTCTCGAGGAAAGTACTGTGTGTGAAGTAAGTGATTACCTTCTACAAGTTTACCATACGGTTCAGTTTGTGCTGTAACTTCGTAAAAGCATGGGGAGCAAATTTGGGAAAATGTTTAAGGCCCATTAAAAATTTTATAATGTTCGAGGATATGGACATCTCTGAAGGTTTCAATAGCTTCACAAGCTCACCACATAGAGGATTCTTCAAGGACAATGGCAAAAAAGAATGACGAAACAGCTGGAATCTTCAAAATGAAGAGGAACATCTGAACTCTGGCGGCAAAGCAAATGCACGTTACCATCTGTATTGGATCCATGAATGACGATGCACCCCAAACACCATTCAAGATAGCAAAATTGGACCATTTTCAGAGGCAGTCCGGGAAGTGTGATGTAATGTCATCTGCACTTCACGAGAGAAGTGGGTCCGCTTTTTTGCGTAGGGCGCTTCCCTAGCTGTTAGAAGGTTGAGTGATCGAAGTGAATCACAAATTTGATAATAGTTTACACGAAGATGCATGTGCCATGCACCAGGACCATGGGTATGCGACAAAAGTTATTGTCGGGTGCTCTTACAAGACGGCATTTTCTCGTCTCACTGGTAGAGAGGGGCCACACATTCATCCCAACTTTGGCCTTGTTCTTTTCGTGATTTAATGAACCCACCCACTCCTTCCCCCCCCCCCAACTCTTTCCCACACTTAGGGTGTGTTTGGCAGGGGGAAAATCATTTTCCCAGAAAATCATTTTCCATGAAAAACATTTTCCTAAGAAAAATAATTTTTCACTTACATTTTCAGCTGTTTGGTAGAATGGAAAACAATTTTCTTTTGCACTTCGTTTTTTGCTATTTGATAGAATGAATCCCCCCGCCCTCATTTTATTTCTCTTTACCATCAACCCCCTCTCTTGCTCACTGCTCTGACCCGACCCAACCAACGAATTCTGTTTCTCACTCTTCTTCAAAATCAAACCCAAAACATCAGTAAAAAATATATCCGGTAATAAATTCAGAAAAAGAGAAAGTCAACATTAATGAATCTCAATTTTTTCACTATTCTCAAGGATTACCCAGTTGACTTTGAGTGATATTAAATCCAGATTAAAGAAAATGGCGAATTGGGAGACAATGGGTGTCTCAGATTGCGAAGTTCTTCAAAATAGCAACAATAACAAGTTAAGAGAAATCAAGAAATAATTGCAAAGATTGACGATGGAAATCATCGATGAAGATGATGAACATGAAGAAGAGGGAAAGAATGAGAGACAGAATGAGAGTGAAAATGGAGTGATTCTAGGCACAATTAAAAGAAAATAGAATGAGAGACAAAATTGGACAATGAAAATCGAGCCTGGAAAATCATTTTCCCTACTTTTTCAAGGGAAAACAATTTCCTTCAAATGGGGTAAAATGATTTTCCCCCTGAAAATGACTTTCCCCTCCTTGTTTTACCAAACGGCGTAAAATGAGAAAATCATTTTTCGGGAAAATGATTTTCCCCCCTACCAAACACACCTTTAAACAAAAATACCACTCCTTCCACTCTCACCCACTCCTCTCCCCCTCCCACACTCCTTCATTCAACTCTCTTCTGCATTCAATTCCTTTCAATTCCTGCCCATTCTCACCCACTTCTTTCCCCACTTAAAAAAAAATATCACACTTACAAAATACCCCTTTCACCCATCCCACTCCCATCATTTCCTACTGAAAAGAACAGGGCTTTTGTCTTAAACATAAGCATCTGATTGGAAAGGCCAGCGATAATATGCAAGGGTAACTTCCTTTTTGGCAACTTGGGGAAGGCGGGGAGGGGTAAAGATATATTCTTTGGTGGACCCCATCTTTGTACAAGACTGCATGCGAGGAAACAAGTGATCTAGGGGCAAACCTTAAACTCTTGACTAAGAACTGAAGTCGGAACCTACATCTTGTGGGAAGGCAATTCTAATGGCACTACTATCGCATTAGCCCACCAAACCATTTTGGTTTGCGAGAAGACATGCGGGGCAGCTGAAGTAATTGATCTTTAAACCTATGATGACAGCCATAAAACAGTAGTTTGGGGGACTCTTACCAGCTATTCTTTGAGCCCGAAGAATGTTCAGTCGACGTTTCCACCAAACCACAGAGAAGCCAGCAAGAAACAGCAAACATAGGAATGCAGAAACCACAATGCCAACTTTAGCACCAGCAGAAAGATGAGGACCACATGTGGGTAGGCCCGGTATACCACAAAGCCCTGCATTATCAGTAAAACTGAAGAAACAGAGTGAATAATCCTTGCTTAAGACGAAAGACGAGCTGGGAAAGAAAGTTGTCACAATACAGTAGCAACACGAACAAACTTGAAGCTAGCTCTACGTAGCAGCCTTTCACCAAAGGGACCTGGAACTCTTCCTGACAGCTTGTTGCTATTGAGATTACTGAATCATGACAGTTCATCATTAGTTCTCTCATTCAAACTAAATATTTATTTATGCTGACCTCTGAGGTAGGAACTTACAGAGTTTGCAATGACTTCAACTGCCCAAGGTTCTCAGGAATCAGACCATCCAAAAGGTTGTAGGAAAGATCCCTGCAATAAGTAGTACATGTTTTCATGGATATATTTCAGAGCATAAGAAAAACCCTAAAACAAACTTCAATCAGATAAAGAAGCAACATTGTTTTCTCTTGTCTTCTTATCGTTGTACAACTATGATCCTAAACTTGTTGGTTAGAATCTTCAAGTTTCATACTTTTTTCCATTCTAATGGATCCCCAGCCATTCAGACATCAATTGATGAGATTCAACTTTTGTGGAGCCGGTCCTTCTTATAGATTGAGATGACAATAATCATGTCCCCTTCCCAAGATATCTCAAGCTTGTTAAGGGATGACAATCTTAGTTTTAAAAGGCACAACGCACACTGAGGCACATAAGATCCCAAAGCACGAGGCGCAAGGCACAAGATGAAAGTTCACGCATTATGGATGCGAGATGCACTTTATGTAAAATTTTTTAGACGTCTTTCACATTTTCCAAAACAGATTTTGCATAAACAAGTTAGATAAATGCATTAAAAAGTGCTTAGACAACCAAATAACTACTAACACCGCAAATAACCTTAAGATATATTATCTTATCATCGTAGTTTCCCAATAACACACTTACCTTACAAGCATAACCAACCTCTTAGCTCCTAAGGAAAGAAAAGAAGAAGAAAGGTACAGGCAAGGCCAAGAAAAAGTAGAAAAAGGGGGACGATATAACCTTGCATCCTTGAGGTGCAACTCATCCACTCCAAGGCACTGACATGGTAGCCTAATGCCGAGGCGCACCTAGGAGTGTCTCAAGCGGGCTTTTTTAAAGCTAATTAAAGCTAAGATGACAATGTTGGGGCCATTGGGCCTAGATTAGTTTCAATATGATGAATAAGAGTTAGGGAGAAGGCCCCTCATTTCAGACAAAAAAAGAAATAAAACAACAGACCTATTAGATCAAATTAACATTATCGAATCGAGCATAGGGTGGGCATTCGGAGGACATGAGTAGGATATGTTCATACCCCCATTTTATCCAGAAATGTTGTTAGCCAACACAAAACCAAATCCATGGTCTTTGATATCCACATGGATACTACCACACGGATATTACTCACACGGGTACCCATATGGATATTATCCAACATATCGTCTTTGATATCCATATGAGTACTACCCATATAGATATTATTCATAGGTATCAATGGGTTTACCCATTTGCTACCCAATACTCATAACTATAACTAAGACAGATGATGTGGTCTGTCGAAATTTAGGAGAAAAAAATTCAACTTCAATAGTTTGGATTAAAACTTGACTATCTAATGGAAAATACTAAAAGAAGCTCAAATCTAAATTTTGAGTTCCAAATTTTTTCATTTCCTTAACATTTATCGTCATTACGACAATGCAATTAACATTTTTCGCTAACAATTCAGTTGACATTTCAGCAACTAAAATAATTTCAAAATATGGATAGAAACTGATCATCCGATGGCAAAGATAAAAAGAAGATTAAACATGAATTTTGAACTCTAAATTCTTTCATTTGGTCAATATTTTGTTTAACATTCATCTCCACTACGACAATTGTCATAAATATCAAATGAATTGTCATGGTGGAGAAAAACAGTGACAAAATAAAAGAATATTGCGCTCAAAATTCGAATATAAGCTTATTTTAATTTTTCCTATCCGATAATCAAATTTAAATCCAAACCGTTAAAATTGTTTTATTAGTAAAAAAATATCGACTGAATTGATTAAGTTTTTAAAAATTTGACTACATTATCATGACGGACATAAATGCTACAAAATGAAAGAATATTAAGCTCAAAATTTGGATTTGAGCTTCTTTTAATCTTTTTCATTGGATAGTCAAGTTTTGCTCATAAATTTCGACCAACCCTATCACTAATGGAGAGTGGTTTTAATTATTATATAAGGGCATTATTTTCTTTTTAGTCACTATTATTGGGTAAATAGGTACCCTATTATTCACCAAATATCCACCTCAATCCTATCTGTCACCCGTTCTTAATGTGTATTATCCATCCATTTGGGGGGTGCCCATTTAATGGATACAAATTCCTCCCCATAATCCAGTAGAAGGCCAATCAAGAACATAAACTATTCAAAACCAACGACATCTAAAACAAAAAGTCTTCATTGGGTGAGCCCCGTTGAGCTGACAAAGTGATGGTTGGGCCATGTCAAGGCACCCGGTATAACGTATCCGATGACAAACATTATAGACACAGGAAGGAAAGAGAGAGCCCTAAAAAATAGCAGGGAAGGGAAGGCAATCTGCCCTTATTTAAGCACTTATGTTATTGATGAAAAGCAGTTATGTCCCAATAAGGCACATATGGAGGTCCTTGTTCCTCATACTTTCTATGTTCTTGTTCACCCAAATCATATGCAAAGTTGCAAACACTCCCCCAACTTATACAGCCCTTATAAAAGTGGGTGAAGCATGGACACGTGAAAACAGATTCCCAAAGCTGTACAAGAGGCAAGGCAGAAGAGTCATCAATGGATTCCAAATAAGCTCTCAGGGAAGTTCCTTATTTGAAATCAACAGTTTGGGAAATAAGAGAGGTCAAGTACATCCCACTGTGATTCTCCTTTAATGGACGATCTAACCATGCCAGGAGACAGGTTGCTAATGAAACTCACAATGCAATCATAATAGAGGAAAGCCTCACATAGACAAAGGGAGGATCAGACACTGTAAGTCTTCTCATCACAATCAAAAGACAGGTGAATCTGTGGCCATTGCAAGAGCATAAAAAGGAGGGTTAGCGTACATCAACAGAAGATCTTACACCATCCTCATGTCAAAGGTATGTTGAGGAGCCATCAGCAGCCTTATAGGGAATACAGCGACAGAAACATTCCCAGCCTTTGCCAAGGTAGATCCATGGACTCACAACATAGGTATAATTAGATCTACCACTACTAGGCATTTATCAAAGTATGAATATGATGACTTCCCTTCAAAGCTTCTCGGCTTGATTTATGGACCTTCAAAAATAATTACTTAGAGAAACATCAACTGAGTAAGTGAAGATCTTTAACTCCTAGCACACCCTTTGGAATAAGTTATTTGACCTTTTGATGAGTGAAGATCATGGTTTTTTTTTGGGGGGGGGGGGGCGGCTAGAGAGATGGTCAGCTTTCCAACTAAATCTTTTCTTGAAGCTCTGAATAGTCCAATTCCATAAGGGAGATCCAGGTGGGAAAACAGAAGATATTCTGACCTACACCAAAGAATAGCTACAAGCACCTGGACATTTTACACCTGCCCAACTAGTAAGATATAACTCTTTGACAAGTGGATTCTAAATCTCCCACTCAAACATATATTTATAATTCTTTACCAGAGTTCAGTTTTATTTGAGTGGTTTTGTTATTTAATCTTTTTATTGCATTAATTTTCTTTTAGTATGCATACTCCTAGTGTCTTTACTTCAACATCTATTACTAGGATTAAACTCACTCTGAAACCACTACTTGGTAATGGTAGCGCAACTAAAAAATTTGACAAACCACCTACACACTTCAATTTTAACGTGCAAAACCACTCCACATTCAGAGAAAAATCACGACTAACAACAACTAATAAACCCACTATAGTAGAAGCGATAGATTACAATTAGGAACACTCATAATACCTCGCCTCTCTCCATCCAACTTGTGTTTGAGCAGTCGCCTCCTCTCACGAATCTATCTTCCTTCTGAACACTCTCCCGCAACTTGCGTTTAGGATGGCCGGGATCCACGCCACAAATACCCAACCTTACACCGTCACTCAAGATCCCGCATTGGGTCAAAAGGATCTCTATCTCACTTTCTAAGATATCTTTCGACTATAGCCTATTTAAATCCCTCTTTATGGTGTTAGACTTTCAAAATCTTGCACACACCTCTTAAGATTTTCCATAACCAAACTTGCCAATGTATTATTACAATCTTCGCCATGCCCTTGCGCCTTCCAAAAATATAATCATGCAACAAGCCAATCAAGCATGTTGCCAATCAAGCATTAACACCCAATGCATCATCCTCCTGACTTCATCAACATGCTTATCAAAGCATTCCTAGATGTTCGTGAACTGACCTTAATCTCACTTTCCAGAAAACTTTTCCGTAAAAATAAATTTGCGCACTACCAAAACCGACACCAAATCTCAATTTGGATGTGAACATCTTTTCTTACTTTTCTTCGCCCTTTTTTCTTTTTTCCTCTATTTTTCTTTCCTTCTTTTCCTCTTTTTTCTCCCTTCTCTTATCACAAACTAATTAGATATTAATTTTGGGTTGGACCTAATCCTACAAATCTTCCCCTACAAGCTAAAATTATGTCCACCTCATACTTACGGCAGCTGCATCTACCAATTAGGTTCAACTCGATACAGACATGATGTAAGGACCGCACCTTCAGTCTACTACTACTAACTGTTTTAGTTGCTGAATTTACAAATCTGCGCTTGAATTATTTTTCGATAAGAGTATTAAGTCTATTGTGTGAGTTTTTAACGATTAATTTCATTAAAAAGAACGACTATATGATTTATGTTATTATTGACGTTACTTATTTATAAATTTATTTAATCGATGCTAACCCGAGTTTTTTTAAAAATCGTTTTTCATTTTACTCAGTCAATCCCCAAAGTTTAAGTTGAAATGTTAGTTGTAGGTCGTTTCAACTCGAGCTTAGCCTATCCATTAACGAGTATGGGACCAGAATCTAGCTGAATCGTGTTAATTGAACCCAAAAAAAAAGGAAGAAATTAGAAAAGGGAGGGAAATCGGGTGATGGAGGCCCGAGACCCCCGACACCTCTCTCTCTCTCTCTCTCTCTACTCGCTCGCTCTCTCTCTCTCCCCCCCAAAGTTTGCTCTCTCTCTCTCTCTCTCTCTGTGCGGCCACCGGTGGCCGTCTGGCGTCACCGGCGATCACTACCTGTCGTTAGCGAGAGAAAAGGGAGCCTGGTCCCCTCAGCCACGACAACCACCGTCGAACGCCACCACCCCGTCGCCCTCCACTTCTCACGGCCAAACAACCCAAAAACACGCGTCCACCACCCGAAAACCGGCCACCCACGTGAATCCGGCAGCCCACATCCCAAACGACCTCCTCTATAAATTGGGAGTCGAATTCCGGCCCAAATCAACCACAATTGCCACTCAGTCGAAGCTAGGGTTTCGGAATTAGTAAGTAGCTGAGCTGGGGTTCGAATTCAGGGGGATTAGGGCGTGAGTTGCTGCCAATTAAGTGGGAAATTAAGCAATTTCAAGTGAGTGTTTCTCGCCTCCTAAGCTATTACTATTTTCGAAAATGTTTTTCAGTAGATTGATGTTGCATGTCATGTTCGATTTCGCTAAATTCGTTAGAAATGTCAAGAAATGAGCTATACATGTTTAGGTTCGATTCATTTGGTTAATTTATGCCTGAGATTTGTAATTCGAAGTGAATTATATATGCTTAGTTTCGATTCGAATCAATATAGTTAATTCATGCCTAAGTTTTTAATTCGAAATGAATTATATAAGTTTAGCATTAATTCGAATGCATGCAGTTAATTTATGCCTAACTTCTTAATTCGAAACGAATTATATACGTTTAGTCTTAATTCGAATGCATGTAGTTAATATATGAACTTCGAAATGAGTCGTAATTATTTAGAATTAACGTATAAACATCTCATTCATTGAAAACGTTTATAAGAAGCCTTTAAGTTATTTACGAAGTCGATTTACGCGTCAACAAATCTTACTTCGTTTATAAGGAGCTGTAAGATTAAAACGAAATCGTTTTACAAACTAACGAACGTATTGCGTTATTAAGAAGCTTTTAAGTTGAAAATGAAATCGTTTTACGATTTAGCAAACTAATTATGTTTATACGAAACTTTTAAGTCAGAAACGAAATCGATTTACGAATTAGTTTGCATCAATATAGTTAATTCATGACTAAGTTTTTAATTTGAAACGAATTATATAAGTTTAGCATTAATTCGAATGCATGCAGTTAATTTATGCCTAAGTTCTTAATTCGAAACGAATTATATACGTTTAGCGTTAATTCGAATGCATGTAGTTAATATATGAACTTCAAAATGAGTCGTAATTATTTAGAACTAACGTATAAACATCTCATTCATTGAAAACGTTTATAAGAAGCCTTTAGTTATTTACGAAGTCGATTTACGCGTCAACAAATCTTATTTCGTTTATAAGGAGCTGTAAGATTAAAAAGAAGTCGTTTTACAAACTAAAGAACGTATTGCGTTATTAAGAAGCTTTTAAGTTGAAAATGAAATCGTTTTACAATTTAGTAAACTAATTACATTTATACGAAGCTTTTAAGTTAAAAACAAAGTCGATTTACGAATTAGTTAGCATTAATTCAAATGCATGTAGTTAATTTATGCCTAAGTTTTTAATTCGAAACGAATTATATAAGTTTAACGTTAACTCGAATGCATGTAGCTAATTTATACCTAAGTGCTTAATTCGAAACGAATTATATACGTTTAGCTTCGAATCGAATTAATTTAGTTAATATATGCCTAAGATTTTAATTCGAACTAAGTTATATATGTTTAGTTTCGACTCGAATCAATCTAGTTAAATCAAGCTGGAAGTTTTGATTCGAAGTAAAGTATGTATGTTTAGCTTTGATTCGAATCTATACAATTAATTCATGCCTGAATATGAACTTCGAAGTGCATCGTACGCGTTTAAAATTAATGTATATAAATGTTTAGTCAATCTACGATCGTCTATATGCTTAACTATCCCATAATGACTTACTAACTCCGAAGTAAATTATAAATGCTTAGAGCCCAATCATGCTTGAAAATGCTTACAGCTCAATCATGCTTGAAAATGCTTAGAGCCTTATCATGTTTGAGTTGCTAAGTAAAGAGCTATGGTTTTAATATATGGATGTGATGGTATGTATGCGTACGTATACTTGCTGTAACGCACCGCCGAGTGGTGCTGCTTGCCCAGGTAAGTACCTAAACCTTACCTTTTCATAAATTAGTATGATAATATGTTATGATTAATAAATTGAAAACCGAGATAGTAGTTGGATGGTTTAAGGAAGAACTATGAGTGGTTCGAGATTCTTGTGGTACGGTGCTTGTGAGGAGGGAGCTTGGGTTGTGAATTAACCGCAATCGTATGGATTGCGAGGCCATGTGTAGCTCATTGTGCTGAATTGATTACGAAGTGCTTGAATGTTATACATGTGAACCCCCATTTTTCCCTCAATGTGCTACGTGCCATTAAATGAATAGTTTTCGAAATTCTGACATGTTTAAGAAGGATTGCTAAATGTCTGTTTTCATGATTTCAAAAGCTTTTAAGTTAGAAATGAAGTCGTTTTACGAATCAATAAACGTATTACGTTTATAAGAAGCTTTTAAAGTTAAAAGTAAAGTTGTTTACGAGTTAGTACGTTTATAAGAAATTTTTAAATTAAAAACGAAGTGACCTATAAGCATTTAGAAAGAATATGATCGTTTTGTTTAAAAAGCGAGTTTTCAACAAGTAAGCATTTGAAACAGAGAAATGAAATATGTCCTTAAAGACTAAAAATGTGCTGAGAAGTTGGCCAGAGGGCGGAACTGGACGCAAAAGGGCGTGAGCTGTTTCCCCCTGAGATAAGTAAGTTAGGAACTGGACTCAAGATACGAGGTATCTTGGTGTGAGCTGTTCCTGGAAACTAGACGCAAGATATGAATTATCTTGACGTGAGCTGTTTCCCCCTAAAGACAAGTTAGGAACTGGACTCAAGATACGAGGTATCTTAGTGTGAGCTGTTCCTGGGAATTGGACTCAAGATATGAATTATCTTGGTGTGAGCTGCTCCCCAGATAAGTTATGATGTGTGACGCGTAAGAAAACCTTAAGAGGAAACTGGACTCAAGATATGATTATCCTGGTGTGAGCTGTTGCCCCGCAGAGAACAGTATCAAGGTTAGAGTTGCTCTACTAAGACGTGTTTTGGCCAAAAATTAAGTACGTATACTTCGAGGATAACATAAGTTGTGAGTTATAATCTCACTTAGCCAGCACAATAAGATGTTCATATGCTATGAGTAAGTTTCTAATAAGTAAGAAAAGCAGTTGGCGTTTCGCCTTTTTAAGTATTCCAGAAAGAAGGTTTTTAAGGGTCATTAAGAAACCAAGATGAAAGAGATTATTCAAAAGAATATGAGCTCCAAAAAGCTAAGAGAAGAGTTTTTATGAGCCTCTATGTTTTCAGTAAAAAGAAAGAAAGCTTTCTGTGTATGACATGTGCATGTTCTAAGCACAGCTCATGAATGAGATACTAAGTAAGATACGAATATGAAAAGAAAGTCTTATGAGCATATTTCATCCATACCCTATGAATGAGATTTGATTGAAACTTAACATATGTATGCCTTATGCACCTCATATGGATGAAATGCCCAGAAAAGTATGAATATAAAAAGAGATAACCTTATGTGCACATCATGTGAATAGGGATTCATGCATAGTTGGAATAAATTGCTAAGAAGTTGTGTTATGAAAAGAAAGTTTTTGTACTTAGCCTCGTGACTTGTTTAAGTGTTTGACTTCCCGTTAGGAAAAAAGTTTGGTCATTTAGAGACCTAGAAATGTATTTGAATGCTTAAAGTAAAGTTTATGGTTAATAATGCTTCCATAAGAATTTTATGAATGCCTAATATGATAGTAAAGTATGGATACATGACACGTGATTAGTAAAGATATTATTGCCTGCAACGGTTTTGGTTTTAAGGGGTCGGGGAATACTCACTGAGCGTGTGGTTGCTCATCCCACTACTCTTTCCCCTTTTCCCCAGGTTTTCTTTGTGATAGGTGAAAGTCAAGCCTCTTATGCAAAGTTGAAGTTTGCCCTTGATTGAAAAAAAGTCATATGTGCCTACTTATGTTCTTAATGAAGTCATGTAAAGTATTCTTACTTGTAAATGTTTATAAACATGTATTTTAAGTTCATATAATGCATATTGTTTATGAGTCGCTCTGTATGGCCGTATGAGCCAACCATCTAAATAGTTACATGTCTTCTCTTTTAAAGTTAGTTATTTTTTGGGATGTAAACCCCAATACTCCGGTTGTGTGAACCGTTGAGTTGTATCTTTCATTTATTCCTTATTAATGAACTACTCTGTTTGGTGTACTCCGAGCGGGTGGCTCGTTGAGTTATGAACTCCGGCGTATGGCCGTTAAGTTTCTTTTAATGTTTTGCTCTTCCGTTGATTACAGGGACTTATTGTAAGGCTTTTAGCCTGGAAACGGTCAGTTTTTAAAGGAAATTCTGTCCGTTTCGCCCCAAAAATTTGCGTAAGAAGTTAAGAAAACGTAACGCTTTCGGCGTAGGGGCTGGGGGTGTTACACATGACATCCGCTTTAACTATTTAATCGTCCATCAACAATCAAGGATTGAGATCGACGTCTACACGACCCTTAAACTCTTATTGAACCATGAACCAACATCACTCGATCCATCACAACTCATTCTCTTGTGTATGCCTTTCATTGATCTTCCTCCTGCACTCAATCGTAATCAGCTCTGATACCACTTGTTGGATGGGCAGCGCAACTAGAAAACTTTGGCAAACCATATATGCTACAGAAGAAAAGAAACACCAATCAATTTTAATGTGAAAAACCCTCCGCACAGAGGGGAAAAACCATGATCACCATCAGTGGAGAAATCCACAGAAAGGATATGCTACAATTGAGAATACTCATAACATTCGATCTAGCTCGCGTTTGAGTCTTCCCTTCCTCTCACGAATCTATCTTCCCTCTCAGCACTATGCCCCCACTTAGGGTTTGGGGTCCCCAGGATACACCTTTCAAATAACCGACCTCACACCATTACCCAAGACTTTATGCATTTAGTCAAGAGGATCTTTCAACCATGGCCTACAGCCCTCTTTATGGTGTTAGACTTTCGGAATCTTGCACACCCCTCAACCTACAAGATTTTCCATAACCAATCTTGCCAAAATATTATTACAATCTTCAACGTGCCCATCATGCAAAAAGCCAATTAACGTTAAATATGCAACATCCTACTGATTTGATCAACATGCTCATCAAAGCCTTCCCATATGATTGCAAACCCCTTCAGTTTCACTTTCCAATAAACTACATAAAAAAAAATTTGTCCACTACCAAAACCGAGACCAAGTCTCAACTTGTATGTGAATATCTTTTCTTAAGTTTCTCCTACCTTTTTTTCCCCTCTTTTTTTCCTTCTTTCTTTTTTCTTTTCTCGCAAACTAACGAAAAAAAACTAATTAGATGTCAATTTTGCATTGGACCCAATTCTACATATGTATTATTTTGTATTCCCCTCAACTTTCCTTACATGCCAATTTTATGGCTCTAAAACAGTATATTTACCAGGCATCAAGAGTTAGGGTTGAAAAAAAAACAGAGTTTTATGAGTAAAAGTTGTTGATGTTATCGCAAATATAGCAACAAATGCAATTTGCCAATCAGAGAGGAGGTGTTGGTTACACTTAAGGGTACATCATTTTTCATTGCTAGTCAAGACAATGCTGGAGGGGCAACAACACATGTCACAAGGTGCTTTGGCATCTATAAGCACTTTCCCCTAGGAAAACCTTACACTATTTAATGTTGATGTGTAATGCAGCATTATATCACATTGAAATTCATGCTTCAACAGCAACTCTAGCCCATGTATTATCTGTAAATACACAAGATGGGATGCCTTGAGCTCTTATATATATTAAGGGGATAAGCGAGAGAGACAGAGAGAGAGAGAGCAAAATGAGGCATACCCCATTCTGCCGAAACGGACAGAATATAGAGTCACATAATTTACTCCTCACTCGTCAACTCTCAAGTCATAAAGAACAGGATTCTAGAACAATGCCCAAACACTATGGATGCAAAGAGTGAAGACAATATAACATAAGGTGAACAAATGGCTAGCTTAGATTTAGCCACCAGCGATGGAAACTCATCACAAAATGAGTTGTTTAATAGATCCTCCAGGTATAACAGACAGATGAAGCCCAAAGCAACAGAAGGAAAGCCTAAACAGGCTGCATCCTATATCAAAACTTCCCCAACCAAAAATATGCAAGTCCATGAAGCGACTTCGATGTTACTAGCAAGTGATCATAAATTCAGTGGTCATATCAGCCAGCTACCTACTCATATAGAGTGCTGGATGCATACATCAACGCAAAGAACCATGATGGGGAAATAAAAAATGGAGGTGGGGGAGAGAGAGAGTAAACCAAGATTACGATTAGTAGGAAGACAAACAATACAAAGAGAGCTATGATATTTATATTGGACTTACAAAACCTTCAAGCTTGTTATTGTGCCCAATGCTGGTGGAATATTCCCATAGATGTTGTTTCTGCTAAGATTTCTGTGATATCACGTTTGAAAGCGACATTACGCAATGAATATCATGTGATGGGTATACTTGAACACGTCTATCTAGCATAACACATGAAAATGAATTATTGAGAGAGAGAGAGACCCATGGCAGATCAAATCTAAAGCATGCAGAACATAAAAGCATTAAACAATGTATGTGATTGAGAGTTGCAAAAGAACATGAGGTGATCGATAAGTCTTCAAGTACAGACATTGTGCATGCAGATGACTTACATGGTTTGTAGATGATTCAGCTTTGATATATCATCAGGAAGAAAACCATGCAATCCCTGGTTGTCAAGACCTCTGAGAATGGAGAGAATTTTGTAAGTAAAAAGTTGGTGACAATTACAATTGAGATAGAACAGATTTTCTATGTAATAGTACATAATGATTACGATCCAATTGCCATATGAAGTAATCTATTCGCATCAACAAAGCCAAGTGAGGAACACTTCTATAGAACCTTCAGCATTTATTTTTTTAAAAAAAAGTTTTTGTTCACTTCATGTGTTACCACTCTCATTTAATGTAACTTGCATGTGATATACTATTGCAACTAGACAATCATGAGGGAATCAGAATGATGAAAACCTTAAAGAAACACCAGCTCACATCATGTGCTACTTCTTTGGCATTCATTTGGTCTGAAAACAACAAAAACAACCGTACAGCAGATTGAAGCACTGAAAAGTAGGCACCCATGGGGAAATGTGAGGATCCTTAAGTACTTATATTCAGTTTTGCGCGACAGAATGAAAGAGTGTGAATAGTAACATTCAAAATCACCAGAAAATCACATCACGATATGTAGCATAGGGCAATGACACAGATTCCAACACTCTATTCCACGCTTCCAGAACCATGTGCAGATGTCTTTAAAAAAATGAGCACAGGAAAGAAATGGCTGCTCATAAGGACGCATTACCTACAAAAAGGTATACTATTATGGTTCCTAGGGGATATCCGTACACATATTTGAGTACCATTCTCAATAATGCATTGCTTCAATATTATATTTTTAATGTGACAAAGGCAAAAATTCCAAAACCATACAAAAAAAGTTGAAAGACACAAAAATGGGGCATCAAACTTACAGCCCATCAATGAACCATCTCTTTTTAGCATTATCAAATTGGCAAGCTGCTCCAGTCCATGGATGTTGCAGTGGAACACATGGGTCACCATTCCACCCAAGACGGCGAGGAAGTTGCAGTGCATTTTTTAGCGATTGCAAAGCATTAACTAGAAATAATAAAACAGATAATTAATAGATGTCTACTTTTGGAGTAAGCCCAAAGATAATATAGTTCTTTAACAACAAAAACCTTGACCCTGAAGCCACAGTGCAGTAAATTGAAATCTATTTTTACGGAGTAGTTAGCAGAGCAGACAGGGTATGGTGGTTTCCCATGCTTCCGCTGCACATCTCCCCCCATATGGAGTGGATTTCCATATTTGAACATGAGAAGCCATGCTTGCAAGGCAACCATGATGCCGTTCAGCCACATCCTAAACTCAGAGCACCGTGAAGCAAATCTTGCTCCATACAAAACCTTCTTCCATTAACCCATAGTCTCGGTCCAAATGAGTAAGATATTACCTGCTGGACCTTACATCTTGTCTCTTTTTTTTAAAAGAAAAATACTTTAAAAAGCTTGTAAAATAAGTAAATATATCTAATTAGCCATAATATTAAGGACCTGTTTTTTTCGCAATAAGATGCAGCTGTAAACTATAAGAAAATGTAAAGAGTTGTATGAAACTGTAAGAAGATGTAAGAAGATGTAAAGATAGCTGTAAGGAGTTGTTGAATTATTAAAAAATTGTACAATAGAATTTTAGATATGTATGTATAATTGTTGGTATTCAATGTATGAATTATGAAAAAATTATTTCATGAAAATAAATTACGTGTATCACTGATATTTATAAAATAAATTTTATAACATCACTAAACAAATTATATTTTAACATTACAGAAAAAATTATTTTTTTACAATTATCATTTTTTATAATAAAAAATAATATTGAAATAACATAACTAATGAAAATAAATCTTTAGACAAGTCAATTAAATATCAATAGGATAAATTCAAGCCGCCAAATATGTAGAACCATATATGTTCCACACTTTAGGTGATTTTTTGGTATTAACATTAGTTTTACCTCTCTGTAGGCAAATTTTAAAAAATAATAATTTTTCTCCACAAAATTGAATAGGATACTAAAAATGAAATCCTATTTGAATTAAATATTTTGGAATTAAATTCAATCTAATACTCAATTGTATAATGTTAGCAACCAAGTTGTCATGAATAAACTTATGGGTGAAATAACTGAAATGTTTTCGACATCTACAATTTGAGTATTTTCATGCATGATTCACGTCGAATCTTAAACATAAATAAGATTTTTGTATTATAATTTTAAAACATGTTGACTTATTTTCTCTATAATGGCATATATGCTTCATGTCGAAACTCAAATATTAATTCACGTCGTTAAATTTTATTTTTATGTTTATACAAATATTATATTCATAAAAAAGCTATAAGATTAAAAAAGCTGTAAGATTTTTCATATTGGTAGTATATAAAAAATATATACATATTTCTATATAAATATAAGAATAACATAGATGATAAGTTGAATGTTATAAATAATATATAAGGAGGTTTAAGAAGTGTAAAAAGATGTAAGAAGATATAGGGAGATGTAAGAAGATGTAAGCAGCTGCAAGGAGCTGTGGGCTGTAAGCTAGATCTTCCCAATTGCAAAAAAGAACAGGGCCTTAGTCATCTAAAGACTTTTCCATGTAATGAATCCACATTAAGCTCCTGCTTTTTCATTCAATGCATGACGGAGGTTGTATAATTACTAATTGAATATGTCGTAAGATATCCAGGAGTGTCATGTGGCTTATCAAAGATTGGTCGATAAAATATGCATAGGCCATGAGACTGGTGAAAAAATGTACAGGCTACAAAGTGTTGTGCTAAACTTGTACTTTAGAACATGTTTTTCAATATCAATATAGCACAACTGACAAAAGTTTGAACTTGGCCTGCAAAGCCAGTAATTATACCAGATCACCTAAAATTTTCACCCAACCAAACACGAAAATGCATTATTCCACAACGGTTTCCCAGAAAAATTCAATAAGTAGTAAAATAGTAAAGTAACAAAATTGACCATGAGAACATGGTTGCTTTGAAGAGAACAAAAGCAAGATGCATCTCACACAAAAGTTAGGCCTGAGAAATCCAAATATATGCAACAATCCTACTTGCAAGAGATTCAACTACACTTAGCCCTGCTACTGGTAATCCTGAGGCAATGGACAGGCAGAAAGGATTTTTTTTTTGGGTTTTTTTTTTGAGGGGGGGTGTTGCAAGAGAGAGTATAATACTTATTTGACACAAGAATCATCAATCAAAGAATACACAATGGAATGATATGGCCTTAGAAAAGAAGTCACATGACATGCACGGGGCATTTACCTTCAGTATAAAAAGTTTTTGACTCAGCTGCAATGATTTTGAAGACCTCAATAGCATTGATTATAGCATGGCTTCCAGTGACAGGCAGCAAACTTACTGTCAAACTCCGACCATCAACAGCAACAGTTGTATTCAATACCAATGCTGTTTTAAGACCCCCGCTCATGCTAATAACATCTACATCTTTAAATGCAACATCTCCATTTATTAAGATGTCAAAGACCCGTTGCCCTGCTTTAGTGATGGAAGGATCAATCTCAGCAAAATGTAGCCAAACAGAGTAATCGCTATTCGGTTCCACATCCATTGTATAAGTTAATTCTGGCTGAGCGTCAGTACTCACTAATGCTGTTTGATAAAGCGCTTGTGGATAAAAGTTTGGAGCAAGTGAAGTCCTTTGGATGGTACCTTTACCAAAAATAGCCGTTTCAGAACTCTGGCCAAAAGTTGTCAGTGAATTCCAGAATCTGTCCCCACCCAATCCACCACCTCCATAATCTTCATCGAACATTGGCCTTCGTTCCCCACAGCTGACCCTTTTAACAGTTTTCAAAATAGATCCTTGACCAGATAATGGACCAAAATTGTATGCCTTGTCATCAACTTGGAGAATTTCAATAGAAATAATCGCTGGATCACCATGACCTGTGCTATGGAAGCAAAGAGATGCACTATCATCACTAAGAAAGACAAGGGCTTCAGTAAACACTCGCTCATCATCATGAGTACTCCACCCAGCATTCAAAGAGTCCACCAGGGTTCCATCTATAGAAACATCAAAAAGAGGCTCACTGTCAAAGTTTGGGTCGGCAACCAAATCAAAGAATATCCTCACTGCATAATGTCCAGCGGGTACTTGGTTGATTATGTAACAGTTTTGAGGACCCTCAGATAAAGGGAAAACACGGAGTGTGGACAGCGGAGGGGTGATACGGCTACGGCTATGGCTGGTAGCATCAGCAATTACTCCCCCTGTATACGCAAAGTCCTTACGCCATAATGTATTGGTTGGCCAAGTGCGCACGTCCTTGCTGGCTCCGCAGCTTATTCGTAAGGCATAAGGTGCTGCAATTGAAGAAAATTTTGCAATATAACATTTAGGAGAAGCAGACGCAAACTGGATTGAATTCTTCAAAACACAAAAATGTTTTTTTAGAGTTCATTGTTTAAACACAGCACATACTCTTCAATTTTATTTAATTTAGAACATACCATAGTTATTAAATTCCAATAGAACTGGAATAGCCACATTCAAAGGGCTGCAACAACAATCATAATCAACAGCGATTGCAAACTGAGCAATTCTAATCCAACCAAGTAGACCTCCAAATAGAATTAGCACTCACGTGAACATGACTGATTGAGAAAGATCTCCGTACTAATTCAGTGAAAATAAATGCATAAACAGAGAAAGATAGCAACCTAATTAGAGGCACATAAAAACAATGCAGCAGTTAAGGATAAACCCCACTAAGCAAGCACTATCGTTTTCAAAAAACTCCATCTATATCAGACGAATTTCCAGGAAATTGGCGCCTTCCAAGAACAATCCCATATGCTTTTTCTATTAATTTCGGGACTGATTAACTAAAACCCCAATAAACAATCTAAGAGGGGAATTGAATACACATTCAATTGAGCAAGACTTGAAAAGAAAAACTTGATTTGAGAAAGCCCAACTCAAGCACAATACGTAAGCAACCAAAAAGGGACAACTAGAAGTTGGGAATTTACCAGCTTGAGAAGAGAAGAAGGTCGAGAAGAAACAGAGGAGCAGTGTGAGAAGAATGCGAGTGTAAATTGGGAAGCAGCCCATGGACATCTCTCTCTCTCTCTCTCTCTCTCTCTCGCTCGCTCGCTTTGCGCGCTAAAGCTTCAGTGCCCGTACTGTGAGATTGGTGGCTTTTTTCCGGGTTTTGCGCATTGATTATGTACACAGCCCAAAGAAAGAGAGAGTGGACAGAGAGAGGAGTGAGACCAGATGTCGGACGTGAATTGATGCAGCAATGAAAGAGCAAGTTTATTGCCTTCCGTTTTTGTGTCCGAATAGTTTTTTTCTTTCCGCATCATGAAATTGACGCGTGACTAAGGGTGTGTTTGGTAGGGGGTAAGATCTTCTCAAAAAATAATTTTTTGTTTTACGATGTTTGGTAAAAATTGGAGGGAAAATTATTTTCAGAGGAAAATAATTTTACCTCATGAGAAGGAAAATATTTTACCCTGAAATTGGCCGTAAAATGATTTTCCTGGGTTCGAACTCGTCGACATCGCTGCTTCTCTTTCTTCACACTCACTGCTTCTCTCTCTTCGACAATCCCCCCCCACATTGGACAACATCAACAGTTCAACACTCTCCACATTCCTGCAAACCCTAATCACAGCCGCCATAGCCATGTTCGTCAACCGCTTGCATCCACTCAATCTCAATTCCACAATCCCCTCGCATGAAACCAGCATCGATACAAGTTCTTTGTCAATTAGGGTTTCATTGTGCGGCAAATCCAATCTCTTCAAACCCTTCAAATTTTGCCCAAATGTCGCCAATAGTCGTGGAACTCGCTCAACTATATCGCAATTGATTAGGGCTAGTTCTTTGAGATTGTTGCTCAATGATTGGCTAAATGTTTTGAGGCCATCTCCTGTAACTAAGCAGCAGCTTTGAAGACGAAGCGAGTTTAGGCTTCCGAAGCTTTCAGTCATGGCGGAGAGGTGATCATTGTTGAGGTCGAGAGGCAGTCGGAGATCGAGTGTTTTGAGGTTCGATTGCAAATTGTTGATGAATTAACCCATCTTTGCTACCACCATCGTAGACCAGAAGGATATTCAATTGGCTCGAATTTTCAGTTAATTTGAGGAGCACCATATCAAAATTCATTCTACAATATCGCAGTTCAACCTCCGCTAAATCCTTCAAACAGTAAGAGAAAGATGAATATGATCCACCATCGCCGACACCTTCGCAGCTTCGGAGATGGAGTTTCTTCAATTTGGTGCAGTTCCACCTTAGCCAGCCCATCCTAAGGTCACCCCATGAATGCCCAGAAACACTGAGAAATTTCAACTTCAGTTCGTTTTCAAAATGAGCTGAAAAGAAAATGATTTTTCATTCTACCAAACACCAGAAAATGTAGGTGAAAAATTATTTTTCATGGGAAAACATTTTTCATGGAAAATGATTTTTCGGGAAAATGACTTCCACCCTACCAAAAACACCCTAAATTAAAAAAAAAAAAGTGTTTTCATTTGGCTTGACCATGGGGCGACGGGTCGTCTGTGGTTTTGGGGCTTCTGGCTGGTCTTAGAATTTTTAAATCAAGTTGGGGTACTGATCGTCAAGTAAAGGTAGAATTTTTACATTATAAATTTTTTTCATTTATTTTATTACAATCTGATACTTTTATTAAGGAAGATAAGTGTCAACTCATTTGAATCAAATTTTTTTTCATTTTTTGCAAAGGTAAGATAGCAATTTTTATATAAAGATCCTTGGACTGCATTGCCGCATGCTTCAAGAGTTCTTGAATTATAACATTGTTAAGTTTCAACCTTTTTCATCTTGCCACCATAGTATTCTCCTTTGTGTCAATATTTTTTTCACTGTTTTAGCACAGTAATAGCACTCTGTCACTTAATTATAGTGGCTATGTTCATCGTTTTAGGATGATAATAGCACTTGATCACTTAATTATATTGGTAAAATTAAGTAATCCAATTACATTATATTCTCAAAATTAGAGAATATAGTAACGGTATGGAAAAAATTAGAGAGTATAGTAGCAATATGGCAAAAAATAAAATATTGAAAAATTGGAAAAAATTTAATAACTTGATGGCACTATCATCCAAGAACATGGTGCTTCAACAACTGATTTTTGTTTTTAAAAAAAGCCAAAAAAAAATCGAAAAATTAGGTCATTGTCATGTCAATTCCACAATTAAGCTTTTTCTTTGTTTCGTTATTTTGATGATACTATCACTTTCTCTCTTAAAAAATTCTTCTTTAATTGTGACTTTAATTTGCAATACATAATTTCAATTGGAGGATACATCTAAGTAGGTTCATACTATACATAGATAAATATATACACATATATCTGTGTGCATGTCTCTGTGTGCATGTGTCTATATATTATACACACACAGAGAGTGGACGTAAACTCATGTTATGCGCAGGTTTGTTTAACATATTCAATATTAATAAAATGTACTAGTGTGCATTATATGCTTCGCATGGATATGTGTGGAAATTTTGTGATCATATTATTTTTCTTCAAAGAGCATGTGATTTATCATTTATTTTAATTAGAAGCACTGATATGTTCAACTAATTGATACTAAAAAATATCTACATAAATTATTTTATTTTTGACATATTGCTGGGATTGATAACTATGTTTTTAGTTGGGCACTATTTTTAGCATGATAAAAGAACAATACTTATATTGTATGATTTTTTTAAAAAATAACAAAAAGAGGGAAAAAAAAGGGATGAAAATGTTAGTGTCAAACCACATGATAATTGTATATATATCGTTGAAGCATGTAAATGCATTTATTATATAATAAGAAATTTGAAATCGAAGGATTGCATGTAATTTAACATGTGTAATAGTGTATCAATTCGTAGTTAGTTCTTTCAAAGATACATGATCATTTTGAAGATAAGGTAAGTTTGGGTCTCAATTCTTATATGCTAAAATTTAGTTAGGGGTACTTGTGGATATATTTGTAAAATAAATCTCACGAATATAAGTGTCTAACGATCATATTATATTTGTAAAATAAACATCATTATTTAAGACTGTTTTACTCAAAAAAGAAAAATAGAAGAGATATAAAAACATCAAATCGTGAATGATAAATGTATTTACAAATCTCACAGTTAAACACACAATCATTATATGTGTATATGGTTTGATACTAAGTTTTTCACCTTTTTTTTTTTCCTTGTTTTGTTATTTTATAAAAAACATCCAACATAAATTTTGTTCCCTACCTTTTATACTTCATTTTAGCACATGATACATATTTTTTATTTATTTTTGGCATATGTTTAATGTCATTTGAACTAAGGGGGACGTCTCCTCAAATTTGGATAATGAATGATGACAACTGGAATATTAAACAAATCAATTTATAAATCGTAACTGGTAGAACAATTGAATAAAAAAATAATAATTTAATATTGATACTTAAATATTGGTAATGAAATCATGATGATTAAATTAATCAAATAAAGCATAATCACATAGTATTGACATAAATGTAAGATAGCCAATAGGAATTTACCACTTGTCAAAACACCATTAATCCATTTAATCCATTCAGTTTTATATTATATATATGATATGATGATATTACATTGCATCTATATTTTTGGTAAAGACACTTATGTAATGTTTGGTTAAATGTAATCAACTTTGTAATGCAATCAAGCTTGTAATTGTGTTTTCATTACCTTGTTTGATCGTATGAGAGTATAGCAATATAAAAACTAGCTTGTAATTGTGATTACTATAAACTAAGTAATTATAATTGCATTGCAAAGTTGATTGTATTACATTATCATTACATTGCATCTAACCAAACATCACATTAATCAAAGGAGAAAACCCCCTTCTCTGATGACAATAAATACGGTAAATAGGATACATTTATTCTTCTATCTACTAAGGGTTATGTAACAAAGAACCCAATATCAACCCCAAAAATAAACACAAAAACAAAGAACCCAAAATGTATCCATGAGTTATCGCGCAATTCAAATCATTGATTACTAACCAATTGATTCTAGGTATGTAATTTAGCTTTGAAACATGAACGACTATTTTATGCACTAAAAAACCATAATTTTCAATATTCATGCTCTTCCAAGATCATTGATACTGTTTTTTATTTCTATAGTATTTCATTTTTAAACATAAGTTAAAACCATCAACGATATTACCATATTATATATGAACAATGAACCAAATGAAATAGAGGTGGAAGCTCACTACATGAAAACAGTGCAAAAGTGATGGATCTTCTAGTGAAAATTGACACTTGTAGGAAATAGACTCTCAAAAAATTGCTTGTCGAAATTGACTTTTCGACCCATTAAAAACAATGACAGATCGATTTTAACAGACTAACAACCGGTCACAATTCATGACAAACTATACACTAACGGACTAAGAGTTCATCAGTGTACATGTTGATGGACATTTTGACAGATTGACAGTCTGTAAGTGTATATTTTGACAAAAACTATTGCCCATTACAACATGAACGATTTCTTGGATTATGATGGTGTAGAAAATTTTTGACGGCCGGATTGACGAACTTGGTCACAATGTGTGATGGACTATATTTTGTCCGTCCAAATTGCGACGGAGTTCTGTCAAAATTTTCGTCAAAATTTGTTCTAAATTTTGAAAATTAGTGAAGTAATTTTGTTCAAAAGTGTTAACGATGTCTGTTATTAAAATACACTATATCATTGTTCCAATATGTAGCAAATAGTTCTTGCGTTTTTTGAAGTACAACACAAAATTAGTTCCAAACTAACATTAGAAGATGGTAAAATGGACCAAGATAGGTGAAAGATGCCAAAGCCTACAAGCACTACTCATGGGAGTCATCAACCAAGTTCCGTGTCTTATCATCATCATCATCATCATCATTATCAACCTCAGCATCGTCATCATCATGTGAAGGGGTCATGCCAGGAGGTGCAATTGATGACCCCATTTGCTGAGTCTTAAAGAAACTCCATAATTTACTCATCTAGCTCTTGTTCTTCGTCCTTTCTCGCTCCCTAGCAGCTTTTTCCTTTGCCAACTTTTTTTTAAGTGCAGCTTCTTTCTCAGCCCACTGATTGTTGAACTGTCTAGTAAGCTTCGTCGCCACAACCTCTCTAATATTTTTACGGAGCTCTTCTTCTTGAGCTTCCTCGGCTGCCTTACAAACACTCTCATTTAAACTCGTCGCTAATTCATATGCATCGTAGTTATTGATAGAGGAGAATTGAATGGAAACTGATAGGCGAGACTGCCACTTCATCAGAACCCCCTCAGCACCAAAGTCATATAAACAACCCCTACTATTGAGCTTTTCTTGAATCCAAATCTTGTGTTTTGGAAGTGAAGGGCCATGAGAGGTGTCATCCATGGATGACTGAGAGTTCCTGTACTCTTTCCATCTCTTCGTGTGTTCCTCCTACAAATGAATGCAGAAATGTTAAACATTAGTGGTGGATTATGGCACGAGGGTGGAACAATCGAAAGACATAATATATGTAACAACTTATTTTGATAGATGGAAATCAATCTTACCATTCTCATCTCTGATTTCCTGCTTTGTCCTTTTTCCTATGCTGTTGGGTATCCTTCTACAACTTGTTGATTATGGATTTTCTTTGAAGTGTGACCGACTGTATAGAATGCAAAGGCAATGTGTTAGCAACAATATTTGGATAAGTAGCATTACATAAAGATTGAAATTATTACCATGCAGCTACATCACTTAGCTGTTTAATTCTGGTGGATAGGCCAATGATTTTTCATAATATTTTTTGGTCAAAACTTAAAAACATTAAAAAATAAAAAATAATTAATTAAAAAACAGGAGGATAGTTGTTTAATTCTAGTAGATAGGCAAATGGTATAGGACAAACTAGCAAGCTGGACGTGCTAACAAATGAGAGATAACATACTCCCAAGCCATTCATTTTTATTATTAATATTATTATATTTAATTATTGCTATTCATTAAATTAAAACACCCTTTTTTTGATATCACATAATTTATAATCTTATAATGTATAAATTTTGGCTTTATTTAAAAAAAGGGTAGGGAAAAGAAAACGAATGACCATTAAAATAATATAAATGGGCCTTATGCTTGTCAAGTCCATACTCTAGTGCCCCACCCTACCAAAGATTAACGCATCGAATGAGATAGACAAAAATATATGGAGTACATCACATACAAAGAATCTTAGACAAGATAATATAGTCAAATTCTATTGTGAGATGTTAATATCAAAGTAGCCAAACTTATTTATTATATATTTCATAATTGCTCCACAAAATTCTTGTTAACCATCTTGCCTAACTAAAATTACATTGTATCCATTAATTTTTACAGGAAAATGTAATTTTAACATCCTTGTTAATCAAAGAATGAAAAATTATATATTCATCCCAAATTATTTCTGTAGTTCTGTGTCTTCTCTCCTTGTCTCTAAAATGCTATATTTAACTCCCTTTTGACATAGGTTCCAAATGGGATGACAGTAACCATTTCTTTCTCTTTCAGCTAATGGACTTTAGCTACTCATTTCTTATCTAAAAAAGAAATCATTATCTCCTTTTTTGGGCTAATTAACAAATAACACCATCTTACATTTTGTAAGTTGCTATGAAAATATGTTCCGAATTTAACATCCTTAGTTTCTAAAGAAGAAAACAAAAATTGAAAGGTATATTATATTATATTGTAAATTAATTTTTAAGTTACATTCATAAACTGACATTATTCACAAGTGTATCACCATCAGTGGTCGTACAACCTGATTTTGCATCCGATGTGCACTTTATGTATATGCATGTCAACTCCATCACATTATATGTTTGTTGTTTATTAACAATAACAACAACAACAATAACAACAACAACAACAATATGTTTGGTATTAATGGAAAAAAAGTTGTCATTTCCTAGCAAGTTGCATTTTATTAGCTAGTCAATTACTACATTTAATTAGCAAATCTTGACTGCTAGATTAATTTAATTACATATCATGTCCAATTATTTTGCTAAAAATTTGTAGAGACTCTCAAATAATATAATACACACTCACGACATAAATACCAGTCATGGAATTCAAGGCTTTGTAGTTGAATTTACATATAATTCAAAATCAGAGTAGATTAACACATCAGAAAGCAACAACTTACTGTTGTTGAAGTTGAAAATCCTCCGATGCCTCTCGTGCTCAAATCTAAAGATTGATATGTTTCCTTACCAACTCCAACTATTTTTCACAAAAAAAACAAATTATTATCATGAAATATGGAAGAAATTATATTTAATTGAGTTGATGAAATATAGGGAGAGAAATAGAAAACGAATAAGGAAAGGACCCAAAATGTCTAACCTTCCCCAAATCTCGCCAGAACGCTAGATTTTTTCACATCCTCCTGCCACAAATAGAAACTAGAGAGGATGAATTTGCCTTACCTTGCTAAAATCTCATTGGAATTGTTCACCTACTCCCGCCCCAAACTCACACCGGCCACCGCCTCCTCACGGGAAAATTTAGCCCTTGGCACCCAACCAAACACTGTCCTCGGTTAGTATTGGACCATCACTGACTTAGCTCTTTTACAACCTCATACCTCATCTCACCCTCTCTCCCTTAGTCACCCTTCTTCTCTCTATGTTTTGGTGTTTATGCTGTTAAACACCATTTCTACCTCTATGTTGTTGACAGAGGGATAAGCAACAATTGAAGGTGAGAAACAGAGGACAGTTTTGGTGCATTTATGCAGCTCAAATTTTGATGGGCATTGTAACGGAATCTGACACTGAGTCTACAGAATTTTTTCAGAATTGTGATAGGACTGTCAGGCAGACTCTCAAATCTACCATAGTTTTGATGGGTCGGTCAAAAGTTGGTCACATGACCAACAGTAAACCTTTATTTTGACAAATGGCCCATCAAGAATGTACCTCTGTCCGATCAAATTCGACATTAAGATTTGCAGATACAATTACACCATTAGTGCAATTGATTCTCGGTCAAAATTTTTGTCAAAAACTATGACAACTCAGTTTTCTGTTAAAAAATTCCATTAAAAAACAGCTGCAATTTTGTAGCAATGAAAAGTTAGGGAGTGGAAATCAATTTGCATAATTTCTTATTGATGAGAAACTCTAATAAAAACATTAAGAAGTCGTAATAAAATAGAAATTCAGAGCAAAAATTAGAGAGGACCGAAATGCTAATAAATTGTTATTGAAACTACATGCATAAAATTGAAAATAATAACCAACAAATATTGGTTCAAATGGTTTGACATTTGTTCTCCTTAAGTAAACTCTCGGGTTCGAATCTTGTGAATATAGAAAATCTATGATGGGATAGCTCCACCCCTTCTGGAGCCTACGGTAGCTCGACTCCAGTGAAATGGAGGATCTGAGACCAAAATAAAATAAAATTGAACATAATAGCAACTATAAAGGAAAGAAGGAAACATATAAAGATAAGAGGAAGAGATGAATGTGCCTAGTCCCTGAATAAAATGTAACCCAGGAGACTAATCTTTTCTTATGAATCATTTACCAGAGAATGCTACAAGTAGGCTAGTTAAAAAAAAGGGTTAGTACTTTGCCCAGAAATGTTCTTTGAATCCTTCCATTTTGGTGTCTTTAAATGCATTTCGTTAAATGAACTGTCAGCTATCCTAAATTCTCAGAATTCTATTTTTGATACCAAGGAGGTTGAGATTTTATTTTTTAAAATGGTTGCGCTCCTTGACTTTCAAATGCTTCATAATCAGAATGAAAACATTTCTTTAACTTTGGATTATCTGTGTAATGAATCCTATCCATGCTTTGTTGTAAGTGTTGACATCCAATAGAAGATACATTTAATGGAAGCCACTGATGCCTGTCAACTGTCTCCCAAACTTTATTAACTTTTTGGCAATCTTTGAACAGGTGTTCTGTAAATTCAATATCATCTAGACATAATGGGCATACTAGATCGATATTGAGTCCCCTACTGAAAAGGGTTACCTCCTAGTGGTAGCGCTTCATGGAAAAGTTATTATAGGAAGATTTAGATTTTAGGCATTGTATCAATGTCCCAAATCCAATTGAAGGGTCATTTGGGTGTCTCATGATAATGAATTCCATAGGCTACCCATGTTGCAAATTTTATGGAGAATTCCTCGAAACAGTTTAGTCCCAAAGCGAAAGAGTCTTCTATTTCATTCATGGGAATGGAGATACCTTGAATTTTTGGAACATTAGGGTGGTTATTAAGGACTTGATTAAGAAGCATCTTTCTAACCATAGGATTCATGGGGATGGAGACAACATATGTGCAGAAATATCTCTCTCATGATGCTCAACATTAAATTCTAAGCATAGCGATATAAATAAAGGAATTTGTTCGGGCATGAAGGCTTCTGAATAAAGGCCTTGGAAATGGAATCAAGATTAACCCCATCTTGCATTTCTATCACTATAGCAGATTCAATAGCAAATATCAAACCCATAGTACTAAGACTACGTTCAAAGAACAGTACCTTTAGTTTAGTGATAAGAGAGGTTAGCATTTCATAAATAACAATATAATGCATGAATACAACAAGAATGCTAAGTTAAATGAGGAGTATGATGAGTTAAATAACTAAATTGAACTGAAAACTTATGTTAGGTGAGATAGAAATCCAGGACAGGAAGAAAATAATATTAATAAAGTAGTCAATATTGCAATGAATAGCGTATGGTAGATTTCTAAAGAGTCTAAAAAATGTAGGCTTTCAATATGGATACCTGATAGGGTGGGGGACTATACCATGGAGCTAATACTAAAGATTGCTCACCATGAGAGAGAGCAACACTAGTAGTATTAAGCTCTAGCATTAACCAACATCCACTTTTGAAATACCAAAACATAAGCCAAGGTTAACTAGTAATGATGTAGTCAGCAGAAAGGGCATGGGTTGAAAACGTGATACCCAAGTGGCAACCACAAGAATAAGATGTTTTCATCACTATGAGAATAAGATAAGTGATATAGCAAAAGTGGCACCTTCCTAATATGCAGGAGCTGTTGTCTAATATAGCTAAACCAAAGACTAACCTACTAAGAGTTGGTGTAATGTTAATAAGATTCAATTTCCTCTTAGAGTTATTACCCAAAAACTCCAGTCAATACTATATGCATAATTTTGAGTTGGTCAAGATTTGATGAAAATAACCTCATCAAGGAATAGTTAGAGTTATCGCAACAGACAGGGGTAGCCCTCAAATCTAATTCCATACTAAATGTGCAATTAGTAAAACAAGCAAACAGCTTAATCATCAGAACACATCTAATATTAAAATTAATCAACAATTTCAAATACATTTGTGTTTTATTAATTTTTCGCATGGTATGGTAGTAAGCCAACCTCAAAATAAATAGGACGTACAATCCAGAGATAAATAGAGCGTACAGGCATAGATCATTATTATCATTCATCCAGCTACACAAACACTCACTAAATTCCAAGAGAGATTTCCATCCAAAAAAGATAAAGGCAAGTACTTTCCAATTAACCCATAAAAGGAAAAAGATTCCACCTGAACCACTTCAGATAAAACATAAGTATTAAGAAGAAAAATGAAATAAAACAACCCAGGTCTATCTCTAGTTCCAACCCAAATAAATGCCGATAAGAGAGTAATCAATCTATCAGGGCAGAACATGTCATAGAAACAAGGTGACAATTCAAAGAACAAGGGACGGCGATAGGAGCAGAGAGGGAAAAGAAAGAGATAGAGACCATACCTTTAGCGGAGCCAAATCAACTAATAGCGCGAGAGCTTACCATCCAACATTAGGGATTACTAGAGCGGGACTCATTCTTGCTTAAAACTCCATGAAAGAAGCAAAAAAACTAAATCTCGGGACCAATCGATCAGTAAGTTCAATAGATCGACAAGGTCATCATCATTCATTGTAGATTTGCACAACTTAGAGGGGCTGTTTTGCTTAGATGCTTTTCTATGGGAGAAGGTTCTATCAATTGGTTATGTATGTTCATCCTTCTTGAAGAAAATGAAAAGGACGGAAGAATTGCAATAAGAATAGATAGAAAGAGAGGAAGAATTAGAAGATTTGACTTCAATGGGGCTGTCGGATAAAGATTTAGGAAGACTAATGGACCATATAATACAATCTACAAAGAGTTGCGGTGGGGCAGAGAGCAAGGAGAAGGGAGGATTTGGCAGCTTATTCATTCCTAGGGTGTAGCTCATATCTCAGAAGAAGGTATCCCTTTCTCTCTAGAGAATTCTCTTTCTCACATGAGAGAACCCATAATTCTTCCAAATGTAGAGATAATTGAACCATGAACTTAATTAAGTCACCCTGGTTGGAAAATTGATTGCTAGTCGTGTTTTAGATAAGAATGTAGCCAAATGCGTCATTCAAAGGGCTTGGGACCTAAGTTTGTTGTGTTAATAATAGATATAGAGGATAATATCTTCTTATTTAAATTCAAGGTGGCTAATGACGTTAAAAGAATCTTCAATGGTTGGTTAATAGATGATTAAGAAGTGGTTTGCTGAGACTTCTATTTAGGACATCAATTTTTCAAAATTAGGTTTTTGGGTTAGGTGTTTTGGGGTTCCTTTAAGCATATAGAGCCCAGCAAGCTACAAAAAAATTAGGGCAAAGTTGGGTACATTAGGGGAGGATGAAGATCGAGACAGTTGTCTAAAGACTGCCTCACCTAGGTTTTCCTTTAAAACAACTCGAAGGATTGGATAGGTGGATTGACCTAAAATATGAAGATTACCCAATTTTGCCTCAATTATGGGAAGCTAGTGTACGAAAACAAAAGTTATAGAAGTAAGGCTCAATAAAAACAGGTTTCTAGGTCATGGATGCGGGCACAAATAAGCTAAAGAGCCATATATACATTGCATGTTAGATTCATTTGGCGAGTAGGCATGTAAAAATATTTAGAGGGTACTCTAAGGTGACATCTCCAATATTGACAACACTAAGGGCATCCTAACCATGGCCCTAGCAAGTCCTTGTCATCATTAGACATTCCCCCCCTGTAAGGTGTGTTTGTCTCTCTACTAGAATGCTATAGTTAATGAAAAGAAAGACCTAAATTTCAGAACTAATGTCGATAAGCCATTTTTTTGGGGGGTATATGAGTGGGATTGCTACTGGAATGTCCTTGAAGAGGATTGTTACTAAAATGGGATGTGAGTAATGGTGCAAGAAGGCAAGGGACAATAGGGAGGACGTGAGTAGGGACAAAGACTTGAATTTAGCATGGACCTAATGGCAGCATGATTGATGCAATGAGTTTAAATCATGAGCAGGTAGATGCTATTTGTAAGGATGAGGAGGCGGGCCATATCAAGCCCTCAATAGGGCCATGAAAATCTTCTTATGAAATCGTCGAGGGTTTGGTAACCCTGGACGGTGGATTCCCTCCAATCTTGGTTTATGGGGAGTGACACAATATTGTCTTTCTGATGGAGATGATGTTGGCCAATAATAAGCTTGAAAACATTGGGAATAAATGCAATTTTTTGAATTAGGTGTGATTAAGTAGTACTGATAGGTCAGACAAGGTTGGTTTCTAGTAAGATGGTATTAACGTGGATGTGGTTTCTTTCTCTAACCACCACTTCTTAGTTGTGGTTGTTGATGGAAAGAAAACCTGATGCAGTATATTGTAAGTATTTATGGATGGCCCGACAACACTGGAAAACATATGCCATGGTAGGGAATGAAGGAGCTCAGAGACTTTTCTTCTCTTGCTATGGTATTTTTTGGTGAGTTCAACAAAATTCAGATAGAGAGTGAGAATGTCGGGGCCCTCTTAGAAGAGAATGTCAAATGGCTAGTTTCAGAAATGTAATGGACTATTGTGGTATATAAGACCTTGGCAATAGTAGGGATAGCTTCACATGTAAAGGGGCTATACAAGGGAGAGGCTAAACAAGTTCATGGCGACCATGATTGGTGTATGCTATTTCTAAGTGCGAGTGTCAAGAGCTTCCCTATATATTGATCGCATAACAATGCACCGTTGCTCATTACTAAAGAGAAGTCCTTGGAGGATTGTAGTGATAGAGCTTTCAAGTTTGAGCCAATGTGGCTATCTCATAAAGAATGCAATCAAGTAATACGTCATGTGTGGAATAGCGATGGTGGAAATGACCCTTGGGTTTGTATCTCATCATGTGCAGAAGCCCTTAAAATCGAGGAGTAGGAGTACTTTTGGCAGCGTTCATCATGAGATCAAGGCCACTGAGAAGCTATCTAGCGGCCACAAGCAACCTCCTTCTGCTAATAGCATCCAACTATGCAAGGAACCCAGGGGTAAATTTGATGACCCGCACTGCAAAACTGAAATCTTCTGGCACATTTGGGTTCATACAAATGAACTCAAAGATATGACTTACTTCTACCATAAGGGCAATTCTAAAAGGACCAGAAACCACGTCAAGTTTTTAGAGGATTAAGACCATAAGGAATCCTTAATAGAAGGTATTGAACAATTGATATTTTATTGACCTTTTCACATTGAGCAGCTCTGAATCTCATGATGCGACTTTGGTAGAATTAATGCATGCATCACTGATGCTAGAATGAGAATTTGGAGAGGATAACGTCTACTAAAGAGGTCTATCATACACTCAATGATATGCATCCGACAAAGGCTCATTGCAAAGATGACGTACCTGCTCTGCTTGACAAGAATTTTTAGGATATTGTAGGTAATGATGTGATATCTTTTGCTCCAAGAGCTTAGAGAGGAGATATGGAATTGTCTAATGTGAATGGAACCAACATTGTTCTTATCCATAAGGTGAAAGAGCCCACCTTTATCACACATTATAGGCCCATCAATTTGTGTAATGTCTTGTATAAGATCATATCAAAAACAATGGCCAACCGCCTTAAGCAGTATCTCCTGGGCTTAATATTATAGTAACATGGTGTTTTTATGCAAAAGCATCTAATTATTGACAAAGCTTTGATAGCTTTTGAGATCTTCTACTCTATAAAAAAGAAGATGAGAGAGAAACAAGGTATGTGTGTAGTTAGACTTAACATGAGCAAGGTATCTAATAGAGTGGAGTAGGGCTTCTTGGTGGAAGTCATGAGGAAGATGGGCTTTGTACATGGCTGGATTAACTGGGTACTTAGTTGTATTTTGGCAGTATCCTATTCCTTTGTTATAAATGGCAAGATTAGAGGATCTATACCTCCTTATCATGGTATTCATCAAAAAGACCCAATATCCCTATGTCTCTTTCTTCTATGTGTTGATGCTCTTTTGAGATTGGTATCTAGAGCGGTAGCCCAAAAGTCTATTCATGGTGTGGCTCTTGCGAGAAGGACACCTCAACTCTCCCACCTTTTTTTAATTTTTTTTTTTTTTTTACAGATGATAGTGTGATCTTCTTCTGGGCAAATGTTATGGAGGCTTAGAGACTCATGGAACTCATTAACATTTATGAGACATGTTCTAGGTAGTATATTAATGTGGACAAGGTAGGAGTCAATTTTAGCAAAGATACTAAAGCTAGCACTAGGGAGGAAATCTTAAAAGCCCTATGGATGCCATAGATGGATCATTTCAGCAAGTACTTGGGCCTCTCTATAATCCTAGGGTGCTCCAAAAAAGATATCTTTGTGTGCCTTAAGAAATGGATTTGGAACAAACTCAATTGTTTCGAGAAGCGACTTCTTTCAAAGGCAGGTAGGGAGATAATGATCAAGACGGCTGCACAAGCTACACCCATCTATATGATGAGAATTTTCAGACTACCAAATGGTTTGATTGATGAAATTTATTTGATATTAGTATGGTATTGTGTAAAATCCATCGGCGATGGTGGGAATTTTTGTGTGGGCCTAAGTCTACGAGAGGCATGGATTCACATATGTTTCTACTTTCACTTGCGAAGTAAGCTTGGAAGCTGATGGAGGATAATGGTTCCCTATTAGGCTGAGTCTTCAAAGCTCAGAATTACCCTACTTTTGATTTCCTAGAGGCTTATCAGACTTCCAGTTACACCTAGAGGAGAATTTAGGCAATGAAAAGTTTATTGAAGGAAGGATTAAGGCGGCCAGTGAGCAATGGGAAAAGCATTACAGTGTGGGATGAAGATTGGGCTCAGATTGATGAGGTTTTAGCAGCCCTATGAATTAGACTCCCGTTTAGGCCTAATATGCACGTGTGGGAACCCTTGGATGAGGAGACTAAGGCATAAAAGGTTGAGGTAGTATGATGTCTTCTTTCTGAGGAAGCTGTTTCACACATTTTAAGCTTGCTATTGAGCCTCCATTGGGCTGTTGATATGTAATTTTTTACAGCCTGAGAAAAAGGGGCTTTTTACAGTTAAGTCTGCATATTAATTAGGATAGCTAGGGATAATTACTTCACAAGAGCATGTCTGCCTTAATAATAGTCATTGATGGATGCAGGTATGGGCTCTTAATGTCCATCCTAAACTCAAGCTCATTTTCAGGGCTTTCGATGGTTTCCTGGAAGATAAAGGTGAGTTGAGGAGGCAACCTACGAGTCAGGATGGATTGTGCGTAACCCACTTGGTTGCGGAGAAGACCCTCTACCATGTTTTCTTTTAGTGCGCCTATCTTAGGGATTTGTAGGAGCCCTGCAGCTTCAAATAGGTTTGGCAAGAACTTCTTTAATGCTCCTATGTGTGTGTGTATGGATGTGTGTCTACTGCATGTGTATATAGATGTGTGTGTGTGCCTCTCTCTCTCTCTCTCTCTCTCTCTCTCTCTCTCTATATATATATATATATATATATATATATAATATATATATGTATATGTATATTATATATATATGTATATGATATATATATATATATATATATATATATATATATATATATATATATATATATATATATATATATAAAGGGAGAGAGAGGGAGGGAGAGAGAGAATTAGCTTCTGGATTTACTGTAGTATGGGTAAATATTCAATTGATCCAGCAAAATTGGATAGAGATTTTTGGAAGTACCTAGATTTGGATAAAGAGAAATATTTTTATTTTTAGCCCAAACTGTTTTAAAATTTTATTTTTGATCCAAATGGGGTTCAAAATGCTAATACTCAAACTTTTGGGATTTTTATAAAACTAAGCTTATATTAACATTTGGACTTCTTATAATGACTTTACTAGTACTAATTATTACAATCTACTACTTATATTATAAATATTATATTTTCTATGATTAGAGGCCCTCCGTGCTTATTAAAAATATTAAAATTTAGTTAGAGAGTTTCGACTATTACCTGAATTTAGTCGCCGTTGGACTATGGTGTTCCTCTAACTTCTAGTTTACAAAGATTGCTAATCTCAACCACTCATTCCTTGGATCAAGCACAACACAGATCCGTTTTGTTTTCTACCTCAGACTGTAGTCATTAATCAAGTTTTTTTATATGTATATTTTTAACGATAGTGAGACTTTAATCATAAAATCATAATAGTTCAGACATAACATTCGATTGAATAGCATTTCCTACTAGGAAAGTTCTTTTACTGAAAGCTTGAAAGTAAAAATATTACAATGAAAAGATTAAAGAGGGACTTAAGATACCGATATCATCAAAGATGCTTGCTTACAGAGAACTGGAAAATCCGACTTCTCTTTTACTCAAGTATGCTCAAATGACCGTGTTCTTTTTCAGCACACACCCTTTCCTTTTATAGAGGATATGGACTACATAGGATGTCCTAATGGTTATAGTACACACTAATATTTTCACATGGTTATAGCTGTTCTCACATAGCTATAGTAGACAACATTATTTTACCGACTTGAAACTTAACAAAATAGTATGATAATTGCGCAACCCTTTTTAGAGACTTTAATTACTGATAAGACTAGCCATCCATATGAAGATTCTGTATGCCTTCTTCTCAATAATATTTTCTAGCCCATCATTATCTAGATAATCATCAAAATCTTCATCAAGATGAAGATGCTATGGATCCCATCTTTTAAATAATTCATGAAGATATTACTTTTCTTTTTGCAATAAGAATTTTTTAGCTCCAATATTAAAGAGATAATTAAAAACATCTTTTGAAGTAGCTCCTTCTACTTTCATGTATTTGTTGAATTCGTCATGAGAGATGAAAATAGTGTTCCCTCAATGCATTAGTGTTCTTCTTTGTTCAAGTAATGCCCACATTTGATGATAAATGTTGTAAAATTCAATGGCTCTGACTCAAGCAGGATTACTAACTAATTTTTGATGTTCTGGAAACCATTCTTGTTGTTGATCATTGGAGTCATCTAAATCAACTAATTTTGAATAAGATAATGGGTTGGTTTAGATTTTCCATTTTCATATTCAATTACTACGCAATGCACTTTGACATACATGCTTCTAGTGTATGGAACTTTTGTTAAGCCATCAAGAGAGTGAGAATCCAATGGATCCTTTTGAATATGCACTGTTGAAACTTAGTTACTCTTGAGAAGAATGGGTGCTTCGAATCTAGGATTTCCATGATATACACTACCATTCCATATTCCCAAACTTTTATGATGGGGTCCGGAGAGATAGCATTTGCTGGAAGACTAACATTACCAACTCCAGATTTGTCAATTAAAAAAGATCATAGTGCCCCATGATTCCCGAATATCATAAGAATAATTATGGCTGCTTATCACTTTTTGAACCATTTTTCTTGAACATGAGAACTGATTTTTTTCTTGAATATCATAAGGACACATTAGGTAATTCATTTATAACTCTAAAAGGATGAATCTTTATACTATTAGATAGGCAAAAGATAGCAGACCAAAGCGTGATCTACTTTTTTTTATGAAATTCCAAAATATTCATAAGGATTCTACTAAAAAGAGAAACCCGTTCTAGTAGTACTTGCATTTAATTTTGAAACTCCTCCTTTTACAGTAGGAGTTCTGCTGTGATAATCACCATTGGTAAGTTCACGAGGTAAACTATCTGCTAGAGAATTCTTTGATCTCTGTACATGTGCAATAGAGAAAGAAAACTGATTAAGCCATAATTGCCAATGGAGGAGTCTCCCTTGATCTTGCATATTTGATGAATTCTTTTTCCCAAAACCTAGTATGGCTTTGCAATCAGTTCGAATAAGAAAGGGTTTTAGGGCTAAAAAGATTAAGAATATTTCAATTCCCCTTATAACTGCAAGGATTTCTTTTTTCATCGTAGAATAGTTACACTATGCTTTATTAAAACTTCCACTGCAATACTTGCAGAGTTTTCTCCTTCTTTGATTTTGAGTACTGTACTCTAATGCTCAACGTTGGCATCTATCTCAAGAATTAAATCATCTCCTTCATTAGCCAAATTAAGAATAGGAAGATTTTTACACATCTTTTTGAAGTTTTGAATAATCTTTGAATCACTAAGGGTCCATATCCAACTTATTTCCTTCTTGAGTTATTGCTGCAATGGTTTTCTTAATTTAGGTAGATCTTTAATGAAATCTAAAGTATCGGCAAGGCATCCAAGAAACATTTTTAATTGCTCCCTACCTTCAATCTTTTTAGGAAAATTTCTATTTTTTCTAGAATATGCTTTTATAAGATGATTTGTCAAGCTTTTATTTCTAAACCTAAAAACTCGATTTCTTAGTCGACATAAATGTACTTGTTCCTACCAAGAATAATACCATGATCAATGCATCTTTGCGTACCAGCTAGGACGTCATCTTTTTGATGTTCTATGGTATTGGAAAAGATAAGGATATCATTGATGTAAACTAGACAATAGTGGTTAAGATTTTTAAAGATGATATCCTTTTTTCTTTGAAATATTTGAGGTGCATTTTTAAGATGAAATGGCATTATTATCCACTCATAATGTCCTTAAGGTGGGCATAAAAGCAGTTAAAGAAATGTTTTCTTCATCCATTTTTATTTGCTAGTATCCGCGTCTATAATTAGAACAAAGAGGCTCCTTGAATTCTAATGAAAATAACTGTTTTGTTTGGAATATAATTACCATCAAAGACAGTATTATCATTAAACTTTTTGTAATTGATTATCATTCTGGCTTTTCCTTTTTCTCTTCAGCGTGAAGTATTACCATAAAAGCAGGACTAGTGTGAGGACTTTTACTGTCCCTGGTTAACCCTTTATTCAAAAGTTCTTTGATTTACTTATCAAATTCTTGGATATCTTGGTGTGTATGCACCATTTGTTTGACTCGGATAATAGTATTAGAATTTAACAAAGTGGTCTTTGCAAATGTCTTATTTTTATCCCAAATTTTAATGGGTCATCAGAGAAGAGTTCTTTGCACAATTGCTCTTGTTATTCAGCAATCTACTCTTTAATAGATAACACAAGTAGTGAGATTATTTGTGCTATTTTACATTCTGTAGACATTACCTTCTTACCACGCTGGCTCCATGTAGACTCAATCTTCTGAAGAGTGTAAGCCTTATTTAATTTTTCAATAGGAACTGAGTGACCATTAATTGTAAATATTATTTGGTTTATGGTCTATGTGCTTGGAAAGTATAGTCTCTAAAAATTATTTTCAATATTCATATTATGAGAGGGTTGATCAGTAGCCCATAACACTGGTATACTACATTTAACTTCCCCTATTTCTATGGATAACCCTTTTATGGCTTCATTATGGCTCATTATACTGTTGACATCTATCCTTACTTGTAAAAAATTATTAGCTTTTTTCCACATGAATTTCAGAAATAAATATCTTTTTTCAAAACAGACAGAACAACCACTATATTTATGTAGACACACAATTCATATTTATTATATCCCTCTAAACATACATTTATTGGGATATAGATGCTATTAGGATTTGTGTTGGTGACATCATAGCATCCCTCCATAGTCATATTTTTGAGTAATTCATCTTCATAGATTGGCTTCATAACAGTTCCTGTTTTACCCAATGACTTTTCTATCTAGACTAATACTTCAGTTTACATTGTGTCTTGCGGGTTCAAAACTCATTCTACTCATTCTACTGGTCATACTGATTGTATCTTCTTTAAGCTCTTCTTTAGCTAATGAAGACCCTTCTTCCTATTTTGATCTTGCACTCATGCTTCTTAATAATTTGGCTTTAATGATAATTTCACTATTCTCATCAATTTTTATTACATTTTTCTTATTGATTTTTGTGGGATTAGCAAAGCTAGATATCCAAGACCTATCAATTTTTATCTCCTGTGGATTGGATTTTATCCTTGAATTTTTTGCATTGGAGTAGGACTTTTAAATTTTTCTACCACTATCATGGTTATTTTGGTCTTTGGATCTATAGTATTGTCTAATTTATGGATTGTTTTCTAAAATATCCTTACTGGCTATCCCCCTCTTTTCATATCCATTCCAACTGCTTTTATCTTAAGGTATAGAAAATTTTTGGCAAATTTGTCTTTTAGGTTTACATAATGTCCCGATCGACAATTGAATCCTACCGATTCACTACATAAACTGGTCTTAATCCCTGTGATAATTTGATTATTAAATTT
>JAKOGI010000387.1:387500-400000 GCA_029747015.1 Carnegiea gigantea | reverse complement strand
TTATCACATAATTAGTGACCCCATCAGTTATCAGTTACAAGGCTTTGCCCTCTAGTTACCCGTGCGACTTCAGGCCAGGTCCTCTGATTGGTTTGGCAGGTGTACACCTAGTCACAGATCGTAACAGTTACCAAGGGGTGCACTAACAGATAATAATTGGCAATTTAGTTTTATATAAGTCTCATTCCCTGTTTTAAAATCAAAATGAATTACAAAGCGGGCCCAAATAACTTTTCAGTAAATCTTTATCAGTACAGGGATGCATGTACTGAGCTTCGTCTCACAGTTCGAAATGTTTTTATGTTTTGTTTTAGGAAAGTGTTCAGTGAACCGCTCTCAGGCGGGCAGAGAGGCTGAAGGTGATAAATGAGACAGGACTGTCCCTGTGATTGGCGGTATAGGAGTGCTAAGATGCTTTCATATCATATTGTGGTGTATTTTGATGTACAACTGTATATTTGAACTGAATTATGTTTTGGTGTTACAATTGTATATTTGAACCGAATTATGTATGTTGGTGTAACACTTGGGAAGTTAGAACCATTTCTGTATATAACTAAATGGTTTGAGTGTTTATGATGGTGAATGCCCCTTATAGGGTAAACTTTGATTTATGATAAGTTTTCATATATAAGCAAGGCTTGTTCTTTATGGACGGTAGTAACGCCCCATTCATTGGGTTATTATTTCTTATTGTTAAACTTAAGCAAGTAAATGCAAGTAGGTAAATGCAAGCAATGATTCATGTATTATTGGGGCGTTACAGATTTGGTATCAGAGCCAAGTTGAGATTTTCTGGAGGAAAGTAGAGTTAGAAATTATAGGGTGAGAATGGTTGTCGTGAGGGGGCTATTGTATATTACTAAAGTGATATTCGGAGTGTAGTAACGATATTTGAATGCAAGTTGCTTCCATTTGCATGTCCCTAATGCAAGTTGCTTCCATTTGCATGTCCCTTATTTATGGATATGTTATGGATATGTATGCCCCTCATATATGTATTTCCTTTGCTAGATGGATCCTTATGGTATTAATATATTACCGGGTGGATCTATGATTGCCCACATTGCGTTGCTATATGCTAGTATAGAGGCACATGCACAGGATCCTTTACTCTAAATTCCGCAGTATTACAGTCCGTGCACAGAGACTGCTTGGGTCCTTACCCCTGGTTGATCCGTGGGTGGTATTTAGGCATCGTTATTACGACTTTATGATAACAGGGAACCCAGGCTTGGATGGGCCTAGGCTTCAGGCCCAGGGTGCATGGACTGCTCTTGTTACAGAGTTATTATTAAGGGAAGAGTTTGACCAGAGAGGAATCACCATGGAAATGTTACAACATATTTTTCCACTACATCAGGTGCCTCCCCCACCTGCACCCCCAGCACCAGCACAAGGGCCACCCTCCCTGCCAGCACCAGAATAGGGGCCACCCTCCCCGCTCGTACCGGGAACCCCACTGATGCCCGATAGCTTTGGGGAGGCTTACGTGGTGATAGGCATCCCCGACACCCCAGATTTAGTGGTAATTAGTTCTGGGGATGAGGGCCACCAGGGAGAGGAGGATGATCCCAAGGAGGATGATCCCGAGGTGGATCAAGGCATTGGCGAGGTGGGGGTAGAACAGCAATGGGAACAAGAGGCGGATGAGTTGATGGTGGAGCTAGAGGAGGAGCATGAACCACAAGTTCAACAGGAGGTCGATGATGCCGAGTCAGAGGCGTCTACTAGCAGCTTCGATTCAGGCGAAGAACCTGACGATGAGTCTAACCCAGATTACGATCCATCTAGGGATCGTTTGGTGGTTCTAGGGTTTGGTGTAGTGGTTTTCATTTTGAGCCCTGTAGGTATATATGGTATGGTTGGATTTGATGGTTATATTTTGTGTGGCATCTGACATTGTATATAGTTAGTCCAATCCTCTCCAACCATGATGACATAGTCCGTATCTCTTTTTGGTCAGGTGACGGATCTAGTGTCTAGGGGCTATTTAGTGTTTAGTGTTAGGGTAGGAGCTAGAGTCAGTCTTACTTACTCAGCTAGGTGTAATATGCTTTTGTTGCTCATGTATACAAACCAGCAGTTATGCATGTAAGTAAGCCGTTATGAAATGAAATGACGACGTTGTGAGTTATGAAATAATCTTTGAGCCATCTTCTATGTATTTATTGGCATGTTTATCTTATATGTCTGGAGGATCCAGTGTTTGAATTGTTTCATTTAATGTATGATCAGAATGTCTGAGTCAGCGCAAAACAACATCGAGGTTCATGTAGAGGACAATTTGGAGCAAGGCCAGAGATCGGGTGATCAAGCCTCGTGCCAGGAGCCGCAACATGGTGACACGCCACCGTTACCCTCTGAATTAGCTAACTTAGGAAACCCAAATTACTGGCCAACCTTAGTTGCTGAATTGATGAAATGGATTCCCTAGGTACCTGCTGAAATCCCTCCGAAAGAGGATAAATTGACAGATAAGGTAGCACGACGCAACCCTAAAGTTTATAATGGATCTTATAATCTAGTAGTACTGGAGGAATGGATAAGAGGAATGGAGAAAATCTTTACAATGGTAGAGGTGCCAGAAGGAAAAAGGGTGAACATTGGGACATATTATTTGACCGATGAAGCTGACATTTGGTGGAATACTGTGAAGGATAAGCTCGTAGGGCCTGAATTTACCTAGAATAAATTCCTGAGTGAGTTAAGGGCAAAATTTTACCCAGCTGTGGTCCAAAGGCAAAAGGAAAAAGAGTTTATGGAGCTGAAGATGAGTGGCACTATGACTGTGATGCAATATGCTAGTAAATTCACCGAATTATCTAGGTTTGTTCCTGAGTTTGTATCATCTAAAAGGTTGAAAATGAGGAGGTTTGAAGAGACTCTAGCCTTCTATATTTGGAATCAGTTAGCTGGACAACCAATTTTGACTTACCAAGAGCTATATGAGCGAGCAGCTGAAGTGGAACGAGTGAAGACAGAGTTAAGAGCACTAAATCCAATCAACCACAAGAGAAAGGGGTTTGAGCAGGGGACTCCAAGTGAGAGTGTGAACCAGAATCAGAAGAAACCTACCCCTGTTTCCTCCAAGAGCCGTCATGTAGGCTCGACAGCACCCTGTGCAAAGTGTGGAAGAACAAATCACACCACTCCTGAATGCCGAGTTGACATTAACAAATGCATGTAGTGTGGAAGTCCTAAACATCTCATCGCTGCATGCCCCCGACGACTAAAAGCTGTAGATAAGGGCGCAGCAAAACCCTTGGCTCTGCTCCGCCAGGGACTCCCACCTTCAAGGCCTGTAGTTGCAGGAAGGGCATTTGTGTTGAACAAAAAGGAAGCTGCTACCTCTGGTACGGTAGTCACTGGAACTCTGTTTTTAAATTCAAAGCCATTTTGTCTATTATTTGATTCGGGCGGCACTCATTTATTTATCTCTACCCGATCTGCTATACAATTGAGCCTTGAGAACAGGAGGATGGAAACCAATTATAGAATTAAGCTACCCAACAATTCTGTGATTGAGTGCCCTCTCTCTTATAAACTTGTTCCCATCACCATTGGTGAGACCACCTTGCCAGTGGATTTGATTCAATTTGATTTATCTGATTTTGACATCATTTTGGGAATAAATTGGTTGCACACTTATGGAGCCCAAATCGATTGTGAAGATCTTAAGGTTATCTTGAAAGATAAAAAAGGGAGAAAAGTGTGTTTTTATGGGCAGAGAGAGGCAATATCCTGTTCTTTGATTTCCGCTATGAAAGTAAATAAGTTACTATGTCAGGGGTGTATTGGATATTGGTGTTATACTATTGACACGCAAACAAAGGAAAAGGAAGCAGAGAATATACCTGTAGTTTGTGAATTTGAAGATGTTTTTCCTGAGGAGTTACCAGGACTACCCCCGCAGAGGGAAATTGATTTTGGAATCGAATTAATTTCTGGAGCCCAACCTATTTCTAAAGCCCCATATTGTATGGCCCCAACTGAGCTTAAGGAACTAAAGATTCAGCTAGATGAGCTGTTACAGAAGGGCTTTATTAGGCTAAGTATCATAGGGTGCCCCAGTGCTGTTTGTCAAGAAGAAGGATGGAACCTTAAGGCTATGTATAGATTACAGGGAGTTGAACAAGATTACCATCAAAAACAAATATCCTCTGCCACGAATAGATGATTTGTTTGATCAATTACAAGAAGCAGGAGTGTTCTCTCAGATTGATATGAGGTCAGGGTACCATCAACTTAGGATTAAACCTGACGACATTCCTAAGACAGCGTTTAGGACCAGGTATGGTCACTATGAGTTCACGGTGATGCCTTTTGGTCTCACTAATGCTCCTGCAGTCTTCATGGACCTTATGAACAGGGTTTTCAGACCTTATTTAGACAAGCTCGTAGTGGTGTTTATAGATGACATCCTTATCTATTCTAAGGACAAGGAGGAACATGCTGATCATTTATGGACAGTATTGCAAGCTTTGAGGGAGCATCAACTCTATGGCAAATTAAAGAAATGCGAATTTTGGTTAGAAGAAGTGATATTTTTGGGATATGTGGTCACAAAGGAAGGAATTAAAGTTGACCCCCAGAAGGTGAAAGCAATTACAGAATGGCCAAGGCCTACCAATGTCACTGAGATTAGAAGCTTTCTGGGTTTGGTAGGTTACTACCGAAGGTTCGTCAAGGACTTTTCGAAAATAGCTTCACCACTGACCAATCTACTGAAGAAAGCGAACAAACTTGAGTGGACTGAAAGATATGAGAAAGCTTTCCAAGAGCTAAGGCAACGATTGACCACCGCCCCAATCCTAATGTTACCAATGGAAGGAAAGGAGTATACTTTTTATAGTGATGCTTCAAAGAACGGTCTAGGGTGCGTGCTGATGTAGGAGGACAAAGTAGTAGCTTATACCTCTCAACAACTCAAGCCATATGAGAAGAACTACCCTAACCATAACCTGGAGTTAGCAGCTTTGAAAATTTAGAGGCATTATTTATATGGGTACCATGCAGGGTTTATACTGATCATCAAAGTTTAAAGTATATCTTTACCCAGAAGGAGCTCAATTTGAGGTAACGGCGTTGGCTTGAGTTGCTTAAAGACTATGATTTGCAGATCCAATATCATCCTGGTAAAGCAAATGTGGTGGTAGATGCTCTGAGTAGGAAGGCGCAACATAGCTCAAACACTGTGGTGATTACCCAATTGAACCTCTTGAGAGAACTTGAGGATTTTGGGATTCAATTAGTGTCCCACGGGCAAACAAATGTGCAATTATCAGCACTTACCGTGCAGTCCTCCCTAGTGGAAGAAATTTGACTGAACCAAGAAAGTGATCCCGAACTCCAATAAATAAAGCAAAATTTAGAAAAAGGGAAGTATCCGGGATTTATAATACATGAGGATGGGACCCTGCTGTTCCAGAATCGCCTGTGTGTGCCTAAAAAGGAAGGATTGAGGAAGCAGATCCTAGAAGAGGCTCATAATACTCGTTATTCGGTGCATCCAGGAGGCACCAAGATGTACAGAGATCTGAGACAATACTTTTGGTGGAATAATATGAAGAAAGACGTTGCAGAATATGTGAACAAGTGTCTAACCTGCCAGAAAGTTAAAGCAGAGCATCAACATCTTGTGAGTGAACTACGACCCTTAGAAATTCCCACTTGGAAGTGGGATTCAATCTCAATGGACTTTGTTATAGGTTTATCCCTTTCTGCCTCGAAAAAGAATGCTATCTGAGTCATAGTTGATCGACTCACGAAGTCGGCTCATTTCCTGCCAATTAAGGATACTTGGGGAGTTGAAAGACTAGCCCAACTGTATGTTAAGGAAATAGTCCGTCTGCACGGGATCCCTTTAGACATAGTCTCAGATAGGGATCAAAGATTCCAAGCACATTTCTGGCAAGCGCTTCAAAAGGCCTTTGGGACCAAACTAAACTTCAGTAGCTCATATCATTCAGAAACAGTTGGACAAACTGAAAGAGTGAATCAAATTGTGGAGGACATGCTGAGAGCTTGTGTATTAGAGTTCCAAGGGAAATGGGAAGACGATTTACCTTTGCTGGAATTCTCTTATAACAACAGCTATCAGCCCACCATCAAAATGGCCCCATTTGAGGCCTTATATGGGAGAAAATGTAGAACTCTGTGGTGCTTGAGTGATTTGGATGAGGCATTGATTATAGGTCCTGAAATGATTCAAGAGACCACTGAGAAAATAAGAAAGATTCAGGAGCATATCAGAGTTGCCCAAAGTCGACAGAAAAGTTATGCAGATAAAAGAAGAAGGCCTCTAGAGTTTCAAGTAGGCGATAAAGTTTTTCTGAAAGTTTCACCAACTAGAGGAGTCAAGAGGTTCGGAGTATGGGGTAAATTGAGTCCAAGGTATATTGGACCTTATGAAATCATTGAAAGGTTGAATCTCGTCGCTTATCATCTGGAGTTTCCTGTAGAACTTGAGCACGCGTATAACGTGTTTCATATCTCTCAGCTTAGGAAATACATTCCAGATCCAGACCATACAATTGTATCTGAACCTATCGAAATCGCTGAAGATCTAGTATATGAGGAGCATCCTATTCAAATACTAGATCGCAGGATCAAGCAGCTGCGCAACAAGCAGATACCATTGGTCAAAGTACTCTGGACAAACCACTCCTCCCAATAAGCCACCAGGGAGACCAAAGAGGCAATGAAAACTGCATATCCATATTTATTCAAGGTAATCCTGCATGATATGGTGAAGTTCATCAGTTTTGAGGATGAAACTTTTTAAGGGGGGAAGACTGTAATAGTCTGACCCTAAAATATGTGTATTAATTTCATTTCATTAATCCATGTGATTAATCTCATTTCATGTACACCATTGCTTTTTGTTATTCCAATTGGACATTTCTAAATGGGCCCTCACTTTGCAATTCGGGGTTTGTTCTAGTCAAATTCTAGAGATCGATTTAGGCCTTGATATTTATGAATTTAGCGCTTTAATTCTTTTTTCATGGCACTACAACCATTTAATCTCGAGTTTCAGAAAAAAAATAATATTTTTGCAAACGCACTCGGTTTCAGCTCTTTTCCAAACCCGAGCCCGTTTAAGGCCGATTTCGACTCAACGAGACTTGACCCTCATTTGTTTAGCTAATCACCCTTAATTAGGCCTTAATTATACTTAGCAAAAGTGGCTTTTGGGCTTTTAATTTCAGCCAAGTATATATTTAGCAAAGCTTTTGTTTTACACCAAGCATTTGCAAGATATTTTCTCTCTCCTATTTCTCTCCTCCTTCTCTCTAGTCATGGCAGCAGCATCAAGCAGCAACACCACCACCATTTCAGCCACCAAACAACCACCAAACAACCACCACTCACCACCCCAAACATCCCTCTCACTCCTCCAAGCACCAAGAATCATTCATACCTCTTTCTAAGCACAAAGTGAGTAATTTTTTTCACCTCTTATGCTGATTTTATTGTTGATTCTTGATCTTGTTGGTTTTTGCTTCTTATTTTGGTTGTTTTAGTGATGGATTATGCTGTTTTCATGGAATTAAGAATCATTTTGGTGATGGATCATGGTGGAGTTAAAGTTGGATGACGCTAGGGTTAGGGTTTCATCCTATTCATGCAAGCTTCATGTTCAAGTGTTGGATATTGATTGTTTTATCCTTGATTTTGCTTATGTTTTAATCTATTGAAGCTTCTTATGGTGTTTATGGTGTTTTGAAAAGATAGGAGTGAGTTCAAGTTGACCCAAAGTTTGGGTTTTATCCAAAATGCATGGTTTGGACCAAACTAGTATCAAACTTGAGGTGTGTGTATATGTAACTAGAAAAGGAGCTTTATTGGATGTGAATATGAAGTGAAATTGTGTGTGGTGTTTTTGTATGATATTGGGATATACCAAAGTGTGTTTACATGCTCTTAAAAAAGAATTTAAGTTGAGGATTGGTGTGAAAAGTGAGGAAACAAATCCAAGCAGTGAGGCTGGAATTTCCAAAAAAATAGGACAAATTTTGAGATGAGACTGGTAATGAACGGCCCAGATAAAAATTATGATTTTTGGTGGGTAGATAGGTCAGTGTGTTAGCTTTAAAATGGCTCTTGAAGCGCATTAATCCGAGATCTGTGAAGAAAGTTATGGTCATTTTACTGAACCTATGCAAGATGGACTCAAAACTAACATGTTGGTGTTCTAACCCCATTTTAGTAACCCTATCGTGGGAATCATGTGATGTGTCCTCAATCAAAGTTTTAGAGGACTTCCTAAGCTTTTCATATTGGGGTCTTAGGTCTCGTTTCGAGGTCAGGAGTATAACTTGTGAATTATTCTTTCCGTACCCTCTTTATAATCCCTTATTCTCTAAACTTGCTACGATGCCTTGAATCACATTTCTATGGTTTATTATATGGTTTCATCATTTTAGTTTAATCTATGAACTGGTTTGTAAGATTCTTCATAAGCCAATTTTATTTAAAAGCATCATTATAAGAACAAGATCGTTTCTGACCTCATGTTCCTATAATGATCTTTTGAACAGAATCATGGCCTAAACTTTCATTCTCTACATTTTAGTGCATCTTATTGCACCAAGAACTAGCATTTAAAATTTCAAGGTACGTTCATTACCTGTATCTTTAGAAATCAGCACGTATTTATCGAAATTGTACTATTTGGTAAGTACATCAATGAATCAATTGAATTAGTATTTTATCACATAATTAGTAACCCCATCAGTTATCAGTTACAGGGCTTTACCCTCCAGTTACCTACGCGACTTCAGGCCAGGTCCTTCGGTCGGCTTGACAGGTGTACACCTATTCACAGATCGTAACAGTTACTAAGGAGTGCACTAACAGATAATAATTGGCAATTTAGTTTTATATGCGTCTCATTCCCTGTTTTAAAATCAAAATGAATTGCAAAGCGGGCCCAAATAACTTTTCAGTGAATCTTTATTAGTACAAGGATGCATATACTGAGCTTTGGCTCACAGTTCGAAATGTTTTTATGTTTTGTTTTAGAAAAGTGTTCAGTGAACCACTCTCAGTCGGGCAGAGAGGCTGAAGGTGATAAATGAGACAGGACCGTCCATGTGATTGGCGGTATAGGCATACTAAGATGCTTTCATACCATATTGTGGTGCATTTTGGTGTACAACTGTATATTTGAACTGAATTATGTATTTTGGTGTTACAACTGTATATTTGAATTAAATTATGTATGTTGGTGTAACCCTTGGGAAGTTAAAACCATTTCTGCATATAACTAAATGGTTTGAGTGTTTATGATGGTGAATGCTCCTTATAGGGTAAACTTTAGTTTATGACAAGTTTTCATATATAAGGAAGCCTTGTCCTTTATGGACGGCGGTAACGCCCCGTTCATTGGGTTATTATTTCTCATTGTTAAACTTAAGCAGGTAAATGTAAGTAGGTAAATGCAAGCGATGATTCATGTATTATTGGGGCGTTACAAACATGCTCCTGAACTTTACAAAACACGCACACAACTAGATATGTATGTTATAGATAGGCAATTAAATTAACTTAGTCATACTTATCCTATATCAGGTATGATTTAGGGAGCCTAGTTCCCACTTGAGACCCTGAACAGACTCCACGGTTAGTCTATTCACTAAACTAACCATGGTTGTCCCATATCAAGCACGTCTTTTGGAATCCTAGTCCTGACTAAAGTCCAAAAGAAAGTAAAGGTGCTAAGTCAATATGGCCTGCCCATAACCATAGATGACATATACATCAAAGCACATTTCTTATAACAATTCACATAGCCATAAACACATAATGTATTTCATTAAAAATATTTATCAATCACATATATACGTCAAAATCGATCATAATCTCATCGATATCCTGAATGATCCTTCAAATCCATACTTAAATCCAAAATTCAAATCCAAGCTAGAAACCAATTTCATATATTCTTAACTTAATCAAAACTCTTTAGTTTAGAAGAAATCAACTCATGACCTATGCAAAGAACCATGCAACATAAGGCTGACAAACATATCCTAGTGGACCAGCACAACTCATTCATATGGTATTAACTACTGGTGGACCAGCTGTAACTCATTCATATGATAGCAACTGGACTCCCTCGCTCAAGGGATTCAAACTGCCCACAAATACAAACCATGGAGTCACATTCATATCCTAGTAAGTATAGGTCGAAACCCTCATCAGTAGAGACCCATATGACTCACATAACACATAAGAAAGACATTCATGTCCCAAGGGTTTGGTTAGAATCTCTTCCATTAGGCGACCTGTATATAATAATAGTAACTACTATGACCATAGCTCTAGAACACAACTTAACAGCCTTGGATAAGGCATGAACCTATTTCCTTATAAAAACATAACTTAATGAAATCATATAGCTCATACAACACATTGTTATATTTCGAAAACTTATATCAACAATTTACACAAAATTTCGTCAAATCAAGGCATAATTCCACCAAAAAAGGATTTTCACAATTTTCCATTATGTCACGAAAATGCTTTACTATTTTCAATGCTCAAAACAATCCTCCACATGATCACTTTGTACTTTATGCACATGAATAACCCATAATTACACCAAATGAGACATTTCACTCAAAATTCACAACTCAAAGAATAGACATCCAACATTCACAAAAATTTATAGAAAAATAACAAATATTATGAATAATACACCATTCAGTTTTCAGATTTTTCTCCTAAGCCAATCCTCCACAAAAATTGAAATAATGCTTGAATTTTTGCACTAAATAGGGCAACTCCAATAAAAAAATTCATAATTGATAAAATACATTTCTAAAATTCACCAAAATTTGCATAAAATTCCCAATATCATAGAGTACCTACATTAAAATTTTCGAAATTTTCTCCAATCCAATAATTCCCAAAAATTCACACAGTGGGCGAAATCACCAAATATCCGAAAATAAAATCATTTATTTTCCTGCTTGAATTGTCTTGAACCACATATTTGAGCAAAGTATTCATAACCCCGTATAAACAGGATCAAATTCACAGCACAACCTTCAAATTCACATCGTCCACGTAATTCAATAATCACAAACAACAATGAAATTTCTATAGGTGGGTTTCCAACAAATAAAATTATGGTTTTAATCTACTAAACCCTAAAACATCAAATTTAGAGCTTGAATTCTCAATCGATTTCTTAAATTCAAACATAAATCTTCAAATTAATCTTACTCTAATAAATTTTAGGGCTAGAAAGAGCTAAAATTACTCATCTCAAGTCCTTTACCAAGCTCTTAATCCTACGTCTCCTTCTTTTTTCTTCTCCTTGTTCTTCTCCTCGTCTCCTTCCTCTTTATGCCTCACACTTTCTCTCTAATGGTTGTGTGTGTATGCGTGAATTAGGAAAGAAAAATAAAACGAAGCCCCTCTTTGCTGATAAATATCACGTCGCCCTCCCCAAGTTTTTCTTTTTCTTTTTTTTGCCGCTTGATTCTTTTTTTCCTCTTTTGAAATAGGGTCTTAGTAATACCCATAACTAAACTTATAATCCTCCCAAAAATAATAACACTAACATTAACTTAAGTATATATGTATATCGAAAATAAATAGTATAAAATATACACATAATCATTCATTAGCACATCAGTCAAAATAAGTAACAAATTTCGGGGCGCTATGTGTGTGTGTGTGTGTGTGTGTATATATATATATATACACACATATATGTTGGTAGAGACTTTATGGTAAGAAAGGGGAAATATAGTCCCTTTAGATCAAGGGAGATTAGCCTATGTTCATCTCAATTGTTAGTGAGGTTTGGTATGATTAACTAGCTAGATTACCCTAAAATGCAAACTTAAAGTAATTAACCACAAATGAGGGCTCAAACTTAACACAACAACAAAAATTAAACTAACCTAGCTATCATCCCAGAAGCACACACATAAAACACTTAGCACATAGAAAAGGGTGATTGGAGCTCAACATGGCCCGTGGTGCGACATGGTCACCAAAAAATCCCAACTATCCTCAAAAGATCACCCGTAAAAAGAAACGTTATCTTCAGTCAACTATTAAACATTATTATAAAAAACAAACACTGATAAAACTAAAGATGATCCCTAAAAATATCTAACCCCCTTTCAGTGGCCTAATCCCCATTTTTTATACAACCGATACTACAAGTTGGTACGGGCGTGCCACGTGGCATGGGAATCCCGTGCCAATTTTCGATTCCCAAAACTAGAGCTTGCTAAAAAACAGGATTGACACAAGTGTGCCACATGACAAGGGCAGCCTGTGCTAAAACTCTCTTGCTCTTTTTTCTTCTATTCTCCAGCTCTGGCATGCCTTGGACAACTTTGGCACAGCCTGGACTTTCTTCTTGGCACTTTCAAACTTCTACGCTTCAAAATGAGTTGATATTTGCTTTCATTTGGAGATTTTTCACTTAACTTCTGTAAAGCCCTAAAAAAAAAAAAAATTAGCCACAT